>VRLP01001283.1:0-138216 GCA_009660295.1 Lophius piscatorius | reverse complement strand
AGATGGTCAGGGAGGGCATTCCACAGACGAGGGGCAGCAGAACAGAAGGCCCGATCACCCATGGTGCTGAGCTTAGTCCGGGGAAGGAGGAGGCGGTATGAGTTGGTAGAACGGAGGGATCGTGTCGAGGTCAGTGGGGTGAGTAGTTCTTTTAGGTAGGGGGGTGCGTTACCATGGATACACTGGTGAGTAGTGCTGATGTAATTGCATTCACTTATCTGAGTGAGGCAATTAACAATATAGACATAATTTCTTTAGATCTTACTATAAGAACAAATGATTGTCAGTTTTTTTTTTTCTTATGGCAACATTGCAGTAATTCCACACTTGTCTAATTGTCCGCCATCTTGAACTGCCTTAATGCACAATCACAAATATAGTATATAACGTCTTGAAATAAAAATAAAATAAAAAAAATAATCACTTGAAAGAAGAAAGAAAATGTATGAGATACTTAATCAAAGTTTGATTATTAACCAAGTCATAATTATGAGACGGTGAGTTAAACTACCAGTGTAAAATGTCATATTTGTCCTTTAAAACTTTGAAGAATTACCTCGTTGTCATGATTTGAGCTTATCAAATGTGTTTACTTTACCCTAAAGCCTCCAAAAGCTTAACACATTTGACCATAATTGTGCTAAGGTTATTATTCAGTATCGGGATTTAACATCAATGACTTTTTCAATTTTCAATCTTCTATTTGAAGAGGAAAAGAGAGACACTTGCTGGCCTTTTTTTTATCTCATCCTAGTTGAGGATTCCTCATGTTTAAACCGGTAACTGCAGGAGAAGCTATGCTAGTTTTCTTTTTATTCACAAATCTTTATTGCTCCTTACACCAAATTACAAAACCAAAGTAAGATACTATGAGCAAACATAAAGTAACATAATAGGCCAGGGGGAATTAGTGGATTAAAGAAATAATATTATTAATTCTAAATACATATATAAAAAATAAACACAAAGTGCACAACACACTGCAAAGGAACAAACGGAAGAAATGGGGGGGGGGGCACACAATCAAGGAAAAAGAATAAAAAGAAAATTCAAATTAAATAGAGAGGGAACATGAACTCACTTAAGGCACACTATACAAAATCCAAGTCTGACTTTACGATGGGGATCAACAATCAGGCTAGCTCAGACTACAAGATAAAGACAAATATTTAACGTTTTTGTTGGAGCAAGCTTCGGCAGTTTCCTAAATACAGGTTGAAGTCGTACGAAAAGAAACTTCCATGATTGGAGAATTTGCACTTGTGTAAATAATGCTTGGCCAAAAAAAGAAGTAAATTAATTGCGTAGTCTAAAGTTTAAAAAAAAAAAATTGTATCATTACTGTACAGACTAAATGAGTTCAGGACTTCAAGTACCCTACCCTACCCACTTAAGATATTCTCTGATTTCATGCTATAAAAATGACTAGTATAATAATAATAATAATAATAATAATACATTTAGTTGGCTGGCAGAGTTGTTTTGCCGTTTTATGATTTACTGTAGCAAAACATTTGATAAAAATTCTATGGTTTCACTAGAAATATCTTATTTACCTAAGAAGACTGTTTATTTATTACTAGGGAAGGAAATGTGTTAGAGTTTATGCATGTTGTAGGCCTCACAAGTACGTTGTGTTGACACGTTTCAAAATCCTCAGTCAGTCACTAAGATTTCTTTTTCGTTCCACGGAGGCAAATTTTGTAAAAATGCAATATGTTGTCTGAGATGGACAATGTTGTAAGTTTAAAGTTAATATATTAAAACCAATATTGTGCTGCAACTTTCCAGGGTGTGGATTCTTCCTATGTTGTTATTATGACTTAATGCAGCAGGCCTGTGCACAGTCAGTAATCAGCAAACTTTTAATTGGCCGTTATTCTGGGGGAACATATCAATGAAGAAGAAAAGGATCACTACGGTCAGCCTCGAGTCTATGTTCATGGTCACACATGATCATTGTGTCCCCAAACTGAAAGATAGAGTCTCATTCCAGGGAGGAAGTACGAGAGCAAGAATCGAGCAGATTAAGGGTATGTTATCTTGAGTTATGATAATTAATCACACATATTTTTGAAATGCAAGTCTTTAGCAGTCATTACATTATATTGGTTCCTTTAGACATCTTCTCTCAATAATTTTGTTCCTGTTTCTTAAATAGCACAATAAAGTTGGAGGACAGAGAAAACGTAGCCTTCTGCTGACGGGTTCTTTACCTTGGAGAAAAAGAAAAGGATCTTTCTAAAGAGTTTTATCCAAGTAATTCTATGTAGTTAAAGAAAATGATATCCAAACTGAACACACTATAATTACACAAATTAGAACATTTGTGTTGACTGATTCCTATCCTTTCATGTTGCTTTTCTGGGAATATATCAATTAGTATCATAACATTTGGCCATTCATTCAAAAAGTATTTGACAAGTAGCGTTTTCTCTTCACATAACCACTTGAATTATTGTATGAACTTGATAAAGAGATAAGGAAACATATCTGTATGTAGACACAAACTGAAGGTCAATTAAACAGCAGCCAAATGACAGAAAATGAAATAATAATTAACAAACAGTTTTGTTTGTATATTTGTAAAGGGATGGGAAATCCTAGCTGCAGTCTCTTACTGCACAGGAAAAAGGGCAAATTGCTCTGATAAGAGTGGTTTGTCTTAGCTGGTAAGTATACATAACTTCAGTTCAATGTTGCTCTGTCTATGTGTATTGGTAAGGATATTTTCCTTTTTCTCTAATAATCTATGTGAAATAAATAGGTAATTAAATGAATAACTTATACAATAGTGAATGCCTCAATTGATTTAGTGAATGCCTTAAGAGTGAGATTTTAAAAACTCAGTAATCATCAAATTTATTATCTTTGACATGCCGACTTATCTTTATATATCCTTACAAGAACAAAGAAGAGTTTGCGGCAGACAAGGAATGAAAATTTACATCATCAGTGACCGGTCCACTCCACGATCTGATCACAAATTGTCAACCATCATGAATGAGGCAGCCAAAATCCTGGAGGCGGAGCATGTCCTAAGTTGCTGTGCTTTTCTGATGGGCATAATGTATGTTCTAAATACGGGCTATTGCAATCAACTTCAAGTGTTTCAGAAGCTTTTTCTTTGACTTGATGTACAGAAACAAGAACATTATTTTCTGAAGATTTGTATACCCTATGTACGGAGGCGACTGGGGCAAATGCGCTGCAACTTAAGAAAAACACATGCAAACAGACAAAACACAAGCAAGTTAAGAAAATATCTTCATCAATCTGAGGACAGCACCAGTATTTGGGGAACGCGCTGCAAAAACAACAACACATTAAGAAAAACAAACTCCAAAAGCCACATCACCATAGAAGTGTTTCCAGAGGACAGTTAAAGTGATGCACCCAGGATACACTTTTTAATGCTACATTTAGAGAATAGAACAGATATAAGACACAAAAATATCATTTCATATTTTTATCCGCAGTAATATGCGTTGCTTAACTTCCCGGTGGTTCAGTCATGGGATTTAGAATAAAACCTTAATCAACAATGTGAATTCAACAAACACACACGGAACCCAAAGCTAGAGTAAACCAGTTGTAATATACTTATGAAAACACAAAACCACCATCGCACATAATGACTTACGATGTTGCCAATAGCTACGTGTACAACTGCTACGAAAGCAGTTCCTGTCTGTGTTGAATTTTGTTTGAAGTAGAAGCTGATGCCTTTATCAATAATGGAAAAACCCTTGATCTGACATGTTCATCTTAAATCAGTTTCTACAGTTATAAGTCTCCTGATCTCTGATGAACATAAATAACAGTAAACAACCGTTTGTTTTCTCATGATCTCGACAAAACCATCGTTTGTTTTAGCTTTGGGTACCGTGTGTGTTAGGTTCGTAATTAAGTTTATTAGTAGATTACACAATGTTGATCAAGGTTTTATTCTAAGTCACATGACCAAACGACTTGGAAGTCAAAAGAAGCGTAACATCGCGGATAAAAATACCATATGAGATGTTTGTGTTTTCTATCTATTCTATTGTTTGAATGAAACATTAAAAAAGCGTGTCCTGAGGTAGTTCACTTAAAGTGTCCTTTGCAGGACGTTTGTCCCTGACGGCCCCCGTACCTTACAGCATTTAATTATCTAAAAGGGGCACGGACTGATAAGTAAACACTCACTATTTAAAATTTTCATACAGGTTTGACACATTTGTTGCATTTTTGTGAAACATATCTACAAGATCTTTATATGTTGATCTTTATATGTTACTCAAGTGTGAAGTGGAGTATGCTGCGATCAGTGGGGTGATTGAAATGTAATATTTAAAGTGCGTGTGCTTGAACTTTTGGGGATACAGATTTACAGAATGTTAACAAATGTTTTACATAAATATTTTTTGATTGTAATTTTATGCGTTTTGTGTTTATTGAATACAAGTTTAAAGCTATTTTATTATGATATAAATCACAGTATTTAGGGTGAACTTATGAATGCAAAAATAATTTCCCTTTCTAGTACCAGTTTCTTACAAAAACATTTTTTTTTCAAATGTTATATTTTTATTATTGTATGTTTGAAAAAACAACTTGTTCAAAATAAAATGTACTTGCATTACAATTTATTTGTTGAAATAATTATTAATTTGTTGTATTACATGAAGGGAACATGAAAAAGTTATATACTACTGAGGAAAATCAAGTTAAAGCAACTTCATTTTTATTGCAGGTTAACTTAAAAAACTGCATTCATAATTGCAATAATTTAGCTCAATTCAGAATGAAGGATTCCTTTTAACTAAGGGTAGAAATGACTTAGCACAATACAATTTAATACATTACAACTTAGAAAGTAGTGTGTATTCTACCAATAATCAAGTGAGTCAACAATAAAGTTTTTGAAAAGGAAAGCTTGTTTACGGAAACGCTTTGCTGTCATCCCAGAACTAAAAAATAAAAATTGTATCACGCTATTACGTGATAATTTTCACGTTCTTACATGAAATATTTCACGTTATAACGTGATAAATAAAAATTTTCACATGATTATTTTGATGTTATAACGTGATAGATAATTTTCACGGTATAACGTGATACTGTTTTGTTTTTTTTTCGGGCATGACGGCAAAGCGCTTTATTAGCTTTCTCAAAAGACGTCTTCTCAATAGTAATATTGCATAATTTATAATGCACTTTACATTTGGATCAAATCTCAAAGTGCTAAAATAGCTTCTGGATTGTGTCTGAGCCTAAATAAATGTTAATCTTTGGCTTTAGTACTGATGTCACATTAGTTCACAATATTATCTTCAAGAGAACTGTAAATAATTTTGGGTTTTAATAACCAATAACAGCAAGACCGTTGTCTTCTTAATTTTAAGCAGGTGATCACAAAAACTGAAACGAAATTTAATCGCTGTCTGCAAAGAGATCTCTCTTTAAGGGGCCGAGTTCAGTAAACCAAAGCTGAGGGTATCTCTAGGCTTGTGTTTTGGCTTCTTCCCATCCTCTGAATAGTGGGAGGACATTTAGGCAGTGTTTTAACACTGCCTAAATATCAATCATTTGCTGTTTAAGTTTTTTATGGAAAAAACTAATACATTATATCCGAACATCTGTGGCAGTAAACTCGTGCGAAAACACTGGGCTTGATTTGTTGTACTTCTCCTGCCTAAGATATTTCTTAAAAATCAACCATATAAAATGACTTTTTGAAAAAAGTATTGTCTTTGAATTACCGTCAGACGTTCACAAACAGGTTATGCTGGCTTGGAAGCTCGTTTACACGCACATTTTCTCATCGTTATTATATTTGGAATAACAAAAATATCTTGCATACGCACAGATTTTTTTTTTCAAAAAGTGTTTTGAAAGAAATATTATTTTGGTACGTCAGCTGATCAAACCGGAAGGTCATCTCAACACTTACGTTGATTGAATTTCTCGTGTCATTTTGCCTGTGAGAGTGAAGTGATATAACAAACTATTCCAGTGAGATGCATCGTTTCAGTGGACAGCAGGAAGTGAACGCATCGGCCTCTGGTCGCTGACTGGGTGATTCCGTGTTGAATGCGGAAGTGACGTTGTTATCGACGATTCAAGATACACTTTTGGGATTCACATAGCAGCCTGCCTGTAGACTGGCATTGACACATAAATAACAGAGTCATGGTGCCCTTGTCTTCACCCCTTTCGTTTCTCCTGAAGCATAGGGACTCTCTTAAGAAAGTCAACCTCCTCTTTAGCGCTTTACGATCCGACCCCCCTATATGGAAACGGAATTTCGGTGCATTTGTTCAGGGAGTTGCTCAACCCCTGTCAATCCCCACCAGAGTAAAAATCCACGCAGCATGTGTTTGCAGCAGCTCTGCAGACGGTCAGGACATTACACAGAGGCTGTGGTCTGTTTACAAAGTGACCAAACAGCAAACTGAAGGTAAGCACAGGTCCTTCATTAGCTGTGGTAAAAACAAAACTGTTGTTACCTTCTCATAAACCTGTTAATGTGTAATGTTCCCAGATGATTAAAACCACAGCCATTTCAACACCGATACATTAACATTACCAGATAAATGTTGTCATGCACTCAGCCGTGATAAATTGTGTCATACATATGTGGGTTGGACAATAAAATTAACAATTGTTCAATACAGTATAGTGACCTTTTCTTAAGATACTTTTTTTTCCTGAAGCTTCTAGTTGATTATATACTGTTCTCTATGTACTACCCCAGCTCTAAAAAAGTTGGGACATCATGTTAAATGTTAATAAATAAAAAGAATACAATGATTTTTAAATAATTTACACCAAAATACAATTGAATGCAGTTCAAAAACAATATATTCACTGTTCAAACTGATAAGGCTTTATAGATATAGGCTTAGTCTGAATGTGATGCCTTCAAAAACATTTCAAAAAAGTTTGGACAGAAATTGTTATCATGAATTTCCTTGAGAATCAATAATCAATAATGTGTCCTTTCTGTGTTTGAGTGTGGAAAGAGAGAAAGTTGAAGTCCATCCATTCTTGCTTGATCTATGACATAAGTTGCTCAATAGTCAAAAGTCTCCTTTGACTCGGGTTGGCAGATGTGGGATAGTTCAGTGCTACTGTCAGGCCAGTCTACAAAACGAGACTCTTTTACTTTATAGCTACACTGTGGAAAGGCGTACTGATTTGACTTATTATTGTCTTGTCAAAATAAGAAAGGGTTGTTCTTGAAGAATACATGTGGATGGCAGTATAAAAACCTGTAAAATGCCTTTCAGCATTAAAAGTGCCTGTAATGATAGTAGATGTTAAAGTCACCCAATGGGCATTAACACACCTCATATCATCTCAGACGTTCTCATTTCAGCTTCCTGCAGCCAACAATCTGGGCGGCCCTTTATCTTAGAGGATGTGAAGTTAATTATTTCATAAAACTATTTTTAAATGTTGCCTTGCCAGGTCAAAGTACAGATATTCACTTTGAATCATTCCATATCACTTGATCCCACGCCCAGAGCGGTTGGCAGTATTTATGGATGTTGTTGATGTGCGTTGTGGCGTGAGCTTCACATGGTAGAGTCCTTACCTGCATTTTTAGATGCAGTGATGGACTGGACTTACTGACGGGAGATTCTCAAAATGATCAAGAGTTCACAGAGTCACATGTTTCATAGAATCATGTCAGTTTTTGATGCAGTAAATGAGGGATTGAAAGTTACAAGCATTCTTCGTTGGTTTTCAGCGTTACCCTTTGGTGAAAAGATTTTTCTAGATTGTTTCAATGTTTTGACGCTATTATAAACTATACATGAAGAAATCCTGAATTCCTTGAGAATCATTGTTCTCAAAGTGTAGGGCTCTTTGAC
Organism: Lophius piscatorius; assembly: GCA_009660295.1. Lineage (NCBI taxonomy): Eukaryota > Metazoa > Chordata > Actinopteri > Lophiiformes > Lophiidae > Lophius > Lophius piscatorius. The sequence goes on along the minus strand of VRLP01001283.1, from coordinate 130,354 downwards.
TCTGCAGATTTTAGTGCTCAATACCGATTTCATCTCTTTATCAGTTACATCCAAGCGGTAACAAATTTCCCGTGAAATGGTCATACTTTTTTTTATGTATTCCATCAACTTTCTCTATCGTTTGATGCTTCTTACCCAACTTTCTTAGAGATGTAACTCTGGCATAATATTCTGAATAGGCTTATATTACATATACATAATCAAGAAATTAATCATTTAAATCTTTAGAAATATTGTCTTTGTACTCATTTCATTTGAATTAAACGTCAAACTGTAGGAAGGAAATTATGTTGTTCTGTTTTATTAATGCTTTGTGTACCGATGTTATTGGGCCTGGTGTTGCAGTTCTGTTTTTTTTTTTCCTACAGCTGAAAAATGAATTTGCTTATTTATGAAATTGTTGCAATGTAAATGTTTTTAACCACACATTCATACAATAACTTTAATGTCTAGTGTTTTTTGAGAATATAAGAGGACAGTGAATTTTATGCGACACACCTATCAGCCATAACATTACGACCGCTGTCATGTGAAGTCAGAATGAGAGGCTCTCAGTGGGTGGGATATATTAGGCAGCAAGAGAAAATTTCATTTGTCGTAAGCAGGAAAGAAGGGCAAGTTAGTAACTTTGACAACGGAAAAAGTTTAATGGCAAGATCATTAGGTCAGAACGTCTCCAAAAAATCGCAGATGTTGAATGCGGCTGGTTCTGCACTGGTTATTACTCATCAAAGTTGTTCAAGGAAGGACACTAAGTTGCACAGATTTGAAAAAATTTGAAGCTGGTTCTGATAGAAAGTTGTTACAACACAAATGCGTAACCATTCTGTTTAGGGAGCCAAAATGGGGAAGTACACAATATTAGGCAGGTAGTTTGGCACGTTATATTTTCGATTGTGTATAAAGTTCCCAAATGAAAGAATAACCACAAATTATTCTCTTCTCTAGATTTGATCCCAGTCATAGCCAACAACTCAGTAGACCCAGACACCATTTTTGCCAACAATGAGATGAGCCTGGGGGACATAGAGATCTATGGCTTCGACTATGACTACACCTTGGCCTTCTATTCCAGACACCTCCACACTCTGATCTTCGACATCGCACGGGACATTCTCATCACTAAACACAGGGTGCAGCACCTCAAACACTTTTTTGTTCCAGAAATATTTTACTTGACTGAAAGTTTAAGATTTATAATGAAGCTAGCAAATCCGGACAATATGCACTACCATGTGTTTCCTATAATGTTAGTCCTTTAAAATACATCACATGATAATCTGATCAGGATCCCATAGGGTAGCGAGGTGTCATCGAGTATGACATTTTACCTCAAAATCATTTCCTCTAGCGATGCTAACAGATTTTAAGTGGAAACTTGTGCTTATTACTGCAAAATTTGGAGAGGCAGCATAACCACCACATATTTAAGTTTTAAGTTGGGCTCCAACTGCTTTATTTGTACCTGCCTACTCTCTTAATGCTGCTCTCTTGTGTTTGGATTTCAAAGATCTGATGACTGTTTCATTGTCACTAAAAATTTTAAACATTTTAAAATATTTTCTTTTTAAATCAGTATCCAGAAGGCCTACGAAAGTATGAGTATATTCCCAATTTTGCTATCAGAGGACTTCACTATGACGTTCAGAAGGTAAGTATACTGTGGGTTATCTAATTCACAGTCTGATGGTTGTTTAATTATTTGCATCACTTGTACTGGAGACACAGTGTGAAGAGGGATTTCTGTGGAAATATTGAATTATTTGTAACAGGCACTGCTGATGAAGATAGATGCTTTTCACTACATCCAGCTGGGAACTGTCTACAGGTATTTGGGCATCATGTTACTCTTCACAATGTGGTAGTGTATAAAAATCATCCATGCAAAAAAAGGCTTGAATGTAATATGAAGAGATGATTTTGATAGTTAGGCAACAGATTTGAACAGCTTATGTATTTGTCGTAATCACTGCACATTTCAGGCTGCACATCTTAGAGCTGTTGTGTGTTTTGTCTTCACGGTAAGGAGGTTTCATATGCTATGAATGATACGGTGTGGATTAACTAAGGGTTTCATGTTTGCTCATCTACAGGGGCCTTCATCCAGTTCCTGCTGAAGAAGTTATCGCCATGTATGAAGGTAGTCACGTGCCTCTAGAGATCATGAGCGACTTCTATGGCAAGGTGATGGTCATTTCCTCCTTCATCTGTGAAGAGTGAGATAATACTGTTGTACCAACAACAGAATGTAATGCTGGTAATTGTTGTCCCGCAGAGCTCCCATGGCCACACAATGAAACAGTTCATGGACATATTCTCCCTGCCGGAGATGACCCTTTTATCCTGTGTCAATGATTTCTTCATGAGGCACAACATCGACTATGAGCCGGTTCACCTTTACAAAGACGTTAAGGTGAACTTCTGATATATGCATCAATCTGACAACTTAATTAATGCAGGTGTAAAGCAATCACTTGAAAAGAAAGCTGCATTTTTTTGTGTTATTATGGTTATTAATAATATGTATACTAATATAATAATATGGTTATTATCTTTTCATTTGGATAAACACAATTATTTTTGGATGGACAGTTGAAATTAAGTTTGATCCAGTTTTCTCTTGGTCTTGGCTTGAGACATTGAAACTGATGTCTTCAAGTAAAGGCATATAAAGGGACTCGTGTCTTTAATCAATACAGATGGTAGTGTTATTAATTTGTCATTGTGCAGACTCCCAGGGTATGAGTGGGTTTTAAGAGCCAAATAATCTGTTGGACAGTGCTGTATTTCTCCAGGATCAGTAATCTCTGTTCCACTAGTGTCTCTCATACCTTTTCAAGGACCCCCCACATGGTCTTTCTTTCTTCCCCGTGAATTCTGATTTATTATTCACCATTAGCCTTACAGTTTGGTTTAGCTTTCTTTGACCGTTGTGCAACTTGCAACTGTCAGTCTATATACAGTGTCATATAAAGTTGAACTGTTGAAATGGTGGTGGAAACTTTCTGACTGTGTCACCAACTTACCTAACGTTTTTGAATTGTAATTTATACCCAGAGATGCCTGCTCTCTCTATGCTTCCAAGGCAAGTTTCGTACAGAGAAAACGGTTGCTGCTGAACTCACGACTGTCTGACGGAGAACTATTTACTCTTTCCTATCCACAGGAAGCCATCAGAGATGTGCATGTGAAGGGTATTATGTTCCGCGCTGTGGAGGCAGATATTGGTAATTGTCCTGCATTCATATTTATTTGGGGCTAATATGGAGGAAATTACATCGCCACACTTGAGTTGTTTCCAAGACATAAAAATGAATTCAAAGCTAGTGAATGTGTGAAATGCAAAGAAACGCAGTGTTTGTTTTTGCATTTTTGGCACCCACACCTTCTCTCTTCATCTGTTTTCCTATTTCACAGAGAAATACATTTGCTACGGTGAGCAAAGCCATGCTGTGTTGAAAAAACTGTCAGAGCATGGAAAAAAGATGTTCCTCATAACCAATAGCCCATTTGATTTTGTGTAAGTATGAACAAAAGATTGCACATGTTTGTTGGCATTATTAATGACAAATGAAAAAGGGTAGCTGCGTACTAAGGTCAAGGAAGAGTCTCAGATGCACGTGTCTGTTTTGACCTGTCGGGCTCCAAGATGGCAGCCACAGAGCATGAAGCAAGACAGATATCACCGTTCTCCATCCACCCATAAAGGATATGAAATCAGCAGCGTGGGAATGCTTTAGATATCTGAAAACCCCAAAAGTGTTCATCCTTCAGGATGACTAAACAAGTTTATGAAAAAAGTTGCTAAAGGAGGAAAGACTACCAACTTTACCCGTATTTGATGGCAGAGTTGGATTTCAAAATATGTGTGCGATTCATGACTCAAATCCCTGATGTGTGAATGTCGAACAAACAACAGGGATATGATTGGAGCGACAAACTCCATCAAAACAGTACTTTACCTTGTTAAGCTGAAATTAAAGGGAATCAGTCATTTTCTGAACAGTTACTGAGGTGAAAAGACCCATGCTGCTACAGAAATCTGATCAGAGGAAAATAGTTTTTGTGCTCTTTTCTCTCTGATTTAGTTTGTTCAAATGTTTGATTTAACGGTAAATAGTGCAGACATGGAGACTATTCCTAAGATCATGATACTTTTCTTTTCAATTGGGAGACGTACAATTTATTATAAAAAACTAGTGAAATTATTTCTACATGTGATAATGTGATAATTCCTCTGAGAATTGCACGGGTGAATGTGCACAATACAAGCATTCCATGCTGTATCAGGGGTTGTATTACTAGCTCCAGGACAAAGCACACACTGTGGTGGAGTCACCGTGACATCTTTCATTCAGATTAGCTTCATTCCAAATTAAGTAGAGCCACCCAATTCCTTGTTCTTGGAGATCACTCTTAGCATTTTGAAGTTCGTTAATGATCGATTGTTAATGAGTTATCAACAATAATAAGATTTTTAGAACTATTTAATCTAGATAAAACTTCTTACCCTTCGCAGATACATGGAATCCATCAGCTGCGTGATGTTTGCATTACCACATCTCTCCTTCCCGTTTCCATACTGTGTCCCAATACAAACTGACCCCTAATATCCAAACATACATTTCACTCTCACAGTTTGCGATTATGGTCCAGATATGGATTATTGATGGCTATAATATTATATTTTATGCCAAAATTTTAAAAAAGTCTGTAGACTTGATGGTGAAACAATTATCCACAGCACACACCCGTACCCTCATCAGCCTCATGTTGAACAAATTATTCCACAGCCCAAGATCCACCTTTAAACAAGATCCCTCAGCTTCTCATGAGAAGCTTTAAGATGTTGCCTTTGAGTTCATGTCTTGTATCTTTGTCCGTCTCAGGGACAGAGGAATGAATTTCATCGTAGGAAAGGAATGGAGAGACCTGTTTGATGTTGTGATTGTTCAGGCTGACAAACCTAGTTTCTTCAATGACCGTAGGAAGTAAGTGTTTCTGCAGCCCTTGCTATGTCCTCTTAGAGTACCTTCACATCTATGTTGGTTTGTGTGCAGCAATATTAGAAGGGGGAAAGATTTGTCTTTTTGCTTTTTTCCCCAGACCTTTCAGGCGAGTGACAGACAAAGGTGCATTGCTGTGGGACAGGATTCACAGATTGGAGAAGGAGAATATCTATAAACAGGTGTTTTTTCAGAAAACTGCTATTCCATGCCTGTTAACAATTTAAGACAAATTTTGTCTGGATGAAATACATTGTCGAATTTCTAAATGTTTGTTTGATTGCTGCAGGGAAACCTTTATGAGTTCCTGAGACTCACAGGCTGGAGCGGATCCAAAGTGCTCTACTTTGGTGATCACATCTACAGTGACTTGGCAGTAAGCAGCATTCAGGCATATTTGTATCCCAAGGATTAATTAGAGCTACACGAAATGCTCTTGAAATATTACAAAAGCATGAATAAAACCCCTGCTTTGATCATAGTTAACTATCTATGTAACAGCCCAATTGTAATGTTTTGTCAGAAAATTACCATGGTGAGATACTGAGTGAAAGCTTGGTATTATTCATGTATTAAACCATGTTTACTGTAACTCTATACTAGGTTTTGATTGACAGGCATTTCAATGAGTGTCAGTGTTTGCGTATTTACCTTTTTACACCTTTAACCTAGCAACTTGCCAACAGCTATCCCTCATTTGCACTAAGCAAACAAATAGATAGGCATTTTTTTCATTGTCAAAATACATACATCAACCATGACATTATTACCACTGTGAAATAAAGTGGGTAAAAGCTGCGATGAGATCATTAGTACAAGTTGACAGTAGAAGCATCTCTGAATTGCTAACAAGTTACATAGGAAGGAAAGCACTACTCGTTTTCTGTTTTATCCGCTTTTGTTTAAGAATCTAGATACATGGGAGAATCCCTCAAAATGCTCTGCTTTCCCTGAAAGCATTCCATCCTGGCAAGTCTTTACGTGTGCTTAAGGTGTATAGTGCTCCGTTTTCCTTCATCTTGTCGACCTACTCTTATTTCATAGATGTTTCATAGCGTGACATTGCAGTTGTGCTGGTGTTTTTTAAATGGCTGAAACAGGAGTGTGACACTGGTATAATAACATCAGTTTCCTCAAAGTCAGGAAATAACTCCTTGTACTGTTTACAGTTCTAAGCTTTTGTTCAAGATGGCTCCTCTGGTCTATTGTTGGGCAGGACCTGACATTGAAACATGGGTGGAGGACGGGCGCCATCATCCCTGAGCTGAGGAAGGAGACCAAGATCATGAACACAGAGCAGTACATGCACATGATGTCCTGGTTACAGGCACTGACTGGGCTTATTGAACAAATGCAGGTCAGGGAGACTTTATGAACACATTCCTGTTTCACTTTGATAAGTTTTTTCTTTGACCTTTGCTCTGTCCCACCTAATCAGGTCCATAGGGATCCAGCATCTAAAGCTGTGGTTGAAGAGTGGATTAAAGAAAGAGAAACCATCAGGTATTATGAATAACAACTTTGGCTGTCAAGAGCAGTTTTTAGTGTTATTTATTGAGAACCTTTCTAACCTAATCTTCATGTAATGATGTTTTAATGGCAGAGCTCAAACAAAGGACATCTTCAACAGTCAGTTTGGGAGTCTCTTCCGGACGTACCACAACCCCACCTACTTCTCACGCCGTCTTTCGCGCTTTGCTGATGTCTACATGGCCTCCATCAGCTGTCTGCTCAACTATGACTTTGAGCACACTTTTTTCCCACGCCGTACTCCCCTGCAGCATGAGTCCCCCTTCTGGCCTGAACACAGTCCTGCTGGTATTAAGTTCTCCTCCAAGCTTCACAGTACTGATTCAGATTAGAGGAAGAAACTTTCAAAGATGTAGATTTACATGTAAAATCTACAACTGACATGGCAATGTTAATGGTTTCTGTGTGTGCGTGTGTGCGTGCGTGTGTGTGTGTGTGTGTGTGTGTGTGTGTGTGTGTGTGTGTGTGTGTGTGTGTGTGTGATGTGGTGTGTGTTTGAAAGAGAGAACATGATTCTGTTACCCAGTTCAAACAATAGGGTGCAGTCACACACCAATTTTATGAAAACGCTCTGCAGTATGAATTGTACAGGCTGTACATCTTTACAATTGTTTTTACTTTGGAGCTGTAAAATTAAAAAATAGCCGAACTGAAACATGAATACTCACATGTAATATTTGTACTTCGAACTTTGTTGCCTTAATATCTTGTTAACAACACTTTCATGTATAATCCCCTTATGTAGTAACCGCCTTTTTTAAGATGTTGCCAGCAAGCATATTTGCTGAGTTCAGTATGGAATGCACATTGTGAAACACGTTGCTTACTTATGTTCCAAGATACTTTCATTTAATTGTTTTAACCGGCTCCATAAAACAAAAACAGAATGTGTCATTTTTAGAAGTTTAGAATTGTATATATATGTCAGGAAAGAAAGGGATCAAAGCTATATCTAGCCTGACTGTTATTTGATCCGTGAAAGCAGACTCTGGTTTGGTAGAGAGAAAATGTGTGGAATTTTTATCACCTGACCAGAACTACAGGCTTGAATATAAAATGTTTAACAGTATGTGGTAATATTGTTCTTAATTATTTGAAAAAAGGTAGTCCTTATATGGCAGTGGCCACAACCAGGACCTCATGTTCTATGTTTCATTTTCTGGTTTCAAATATGTATGATGCTGTTGTTATTTAATAAATGAGAGAGGACTCCATGATCTTGTGTTTGTCGGGAATTTTAACCCACTAGATATGGATGGATCAATGGATATTTTGATCTATAGACTGATGAATTGATGCAGTTATGTTTCTACTAAATAAGCAGTCCATTTGAGCTCTCTGTTTTTCCATTTCTATGAGCTGTATAATACAGTTTGTGGGAGCAAATTATTATTCTGTATGGATAAGATTTAACGAAATAAGAGATTTTACAGCATAAAAATGATTATTTGGGATTTCAAAATTAATTTAAAGGACTGATTCATCGCTACATAATATCCATCATCTTTCCAATTACCATTATAGCAGTAGCTTTATTGGGATTAATCCTTCCAAATCGTGTTAGGGACCAATTTCCTATATTACATTGGGGGCTTTATCTCTTAGACAGGTGCACAATTTGACATCCTGGAACAGAGTAGTTTAACGGGATGAAATGATAAGATCAATGACGCTGCTGCGTCTTGAGCTGGGCAGAATGTTTAATTTCTTCTCCAAAGCTCTACTTCATTTAGACACCATGGACAGCAATAGCACACCGTGGAGCTCTGGCCCTCATCCTACACCCACCTACCCCGAGATGATGACTGTGGCACCCACCATCTTCCCTCGGGTGGGCTACAGCATACTTTCTTTCCTCATGTTCATCAACACAGTGTTGTCTGTGTTTAACAATGGTCTCGTAATAATTGTGATTTTGAAGAATCCTGCTCTCCTCCAGCCTCTGAACACTTTTATCCTCAGCCTTGCAGTTTCTGACCTCATGATTGGTCTTTGCGGCTCCCTGGTTGTGACCATCACTAACTACCAAGGCTCTTTCTTTCTTGGTCATGCAGCTTGCGTGTTTCAAGGATTTGCAGTGAACTATTTTGGTAGGTTGTGGCTATTCTTCATTGTAGACTTTTGAGATCATTGCTGTGTCTGTGACTGGAGTACGTGACATTGTAAAGTTAAAATATTCAAACCTTTATTCACTTCAATTAAACTCAGAATGTGTAGCCTAGCATTAAAATGACAGTGAATCCTTAAATGCATTTTGAAATGTAGTTGAAATTGTTGTGTTCCTTTTTGGAGTCCATTGTATTTCTGTGATTCAATGCTAACTAAACAACTCACATTTTTAGATGGAGTTGCCTCCAAAAATCTCAAATTCACACCCTGGAAGGAAATAAAAAAACTCCAGAAAAAGCTAGTAAATTGACTTTGAGAGATAAGTACATTTAATCGGATTTTTTTCTCCCTCTTTTAGGTCTGGTGTCTCTCTGCACTCTGACCCTGCTTGCTTACGAGCGGTACAACGTGGTATGCAAATCACAAGCTGGTCTAAAGTTGAGCATGCGGAGAAGTGCAATCGGCTTGCTGTTTGTCTGGAGCTTCTGCCTGTTCTGGGCGGTGACTCCTTTATTTGGCTGGAGCGCCTATGGCCTTGAGGGAGTCCAGACCTCCTGCTCTCTGGCTTGGGAGCAGAGATCGTGGGGTAACTACAGCTATCTCATCCTCTACACACTCCTCTGCTTCATTTTCCCCGTTGCAGTCATCATCTACTCCTACTTCAAAGTGCTCACATCTTTGAACAAGGTGGGCAATGGATGGCTTCTACATATTTATTAGGCTTTTAAAACATTCAGACTGGATTTAAAATGAATACCTCCAACCACAGACTAAAACAAGTTATAAAATTTTAATGCATGTTGAATTTCCTTTCTGCTCGTAGCTGAACAGGAGTGTGGAGCTTCAAGGTGGTTGTTCCAGCCAGAAGGAGAATGAACATGCCATTAGCATGGTCCTGACCATGATAATAGCTTTTTTCATTTGCTGGCTGCCCTACACCACATTATCAGTGGTGGTAGTGGTGGATCCAGAGCGCTACATCCCTCCACTGGTGGCCACCATGCCCATGTACTTTGCCAAGACCAGCCCTGTCTACAACCCCATCATCTACTTCCTCTCCAACAAGCAGGTGAGCAGCTAAAGTGTACATCTGGTGCACAAGAAATGCAGATTTGATTAGCATGTTATGCAAATGTATTTCCTGGTGGTGTTTGTGTGTGTCTTTGCCCATCAGTTCCGTGATGCCGCCCTGGAGGTGTTATCTTGCGGACGCTACATTCCCCACATGCCAAGTGTCAGCATCAACATGTGCTCTTTGAACAGGAGAAGCCGGCTGACTACCTTGAGAAAGTCTGCCAACACGCACAACAGAGTGTTGCCTCTGTGAATCTTTCAAGCAAACAGCAAGAGGCTGCCATGGTTAATCAGAGATGCTGACCTGCACAATTTCAGGCCTGTGTGTTTGAGAGCGACTTCACTGTATCCCAGTGAGAAGAGCATCAGCTCAGAGACTGACAGCCGATATTAAGGAGGTGAGCAAAATAAGTTTACACTGACAGGTCAAAATGCAGTCCAGTACAATACCACCAAGAAATGCTTATTTTGTTCACTTTTTAAAAAGTGTGTAAGAGATGAGCTGACTTATCTCCTTTAAGTCTTATGTGATGTTTATAGATTTGCCTTAAGGTGGTCTTGTAGTTTAATGAATCCCATTTCCAAGATTAATTAGAGTAAGGTAATTTTATTCATGTGTTTCTGTTTAGATCAGTAAACGTTCTCCTTTTTCATATTGCTGTTTAAATACACGAGTAGCCATAACATTATAACCACGGAAAAGTAAAGAGTACCATATATTTTCTCATCATAATGTCACCTGTCAGTGTTTGTGATATATTCAGGCAGCAGGTGAACATTTTGTTCTCAAAGTTGATATACTGGAAGCAGGAAAAATGGATTAACTTAAGGGTCGGAGTGATTTGGCAAGGGTCAAGTAGGTGGTGTCCAGATGTTTTGGTCATGAACATCTACAATATAGTAGATCCTGGTGGGTGTTTCTGATCTACATTAGTAAGTACCTAATAAAAGGGTTCTAAAGGGATAACTGGTGAACTGACAATCGGATTAACCCTTAACCCTTAACCCTTAACCCTTAACCGTTAAGGGTCCCCTCATTGATGGGTAGTCTGCGTGGTTTTATCCCACGGAAGATCTTCCTTAGCATGTATTCTAATAGAATGGTGTCACAACACACAGTGCATCACGGAGAAGTTTTGGCGCCCAAAAATGGACCTGCACAATTTTAGGAGGCTGGATCTAATGTTATGGCTGTTCTGTGATTTTGTACTTTATGCTTGTGGAAAACTGACCAAAGAAAAAGGAGCTTTTCAAAGGAGAAAACACTTTGACATTCCATTGGTAAATGTAAATGTAAATGTATTGAGTTTTCAATGCCAGGTAGGTCAAATGCTGCTCGACTTTACTAAACATGAACTGTGAAATAAAACATTTGACTCTTGATTGTTTTTATTCCAAAATGTGCTGGACCTGTTTCCAAGTAGTTTGAAATTATATGTCCTCTTTTCTAAAAGTATCTTGAACTTCATAACATTTGATGCACAACACTGCAATTACACATGGTATGAAGTATGGAGTCATATATAGTAGTAGTCTTTGAAACCATATTCTTATTAAAAGGTTGTTTTCTGCCAGTGCATAGATCCTGCATTCTGCCATCATTTGCACACCCCAGGAGACTGTTGCACAAACTTTTTGATTGCTGCAGTGTTTATGTAACTATGCAGGATCTACTGTCTAGTAGGCTTATACTGCATTTAAAAGGATTTACCACCCCCACGAAATCATAAACATGACAAATTTGGGTATTGTTGTTGTGGGAGCCTGCTACACATCACCTTGTGCATTTAACAATGAGTAATCAGTGAATCAGTAAAATACTTCTTTTCTGGTCTTCTCTGTGGGCCTTCAATGTCAAATTTATATTATTATTTTTGTAATCTCTAGAAACAGTTCAGGGAGGGATTAGACAGCTTAGAGAAAGATGACATAATGACAAAGTCTGTGAGCGTTACTCAAACCCAGGACAACGTGTCTGTTGCTGCACATGTCTAAACCCACACTATGTCACCAGATGTAATACACAATAATGAATAAAGGCGAGGTTAAAAAAAAAAAAATTCTAATTCAATCAAAGAATGATAATTTGTTGAATTTAATTGACCAATATGCATTTTCCATATGATGTTGGATTCAAATTGGTTGTTAGTTGTAATGATTACATAATTTGATAATTTAATCCATAATTCTATTCAGCGTACTGACAAATATAGTTAAGAAGTGCTTTGCAAGACCCCCCCTCCCTCCTTCTGATTCTGTTTTGTGAATGATATATATAAGATGATGCTTTTAGAACAATCACTTCTCACAAACCAAACAAAATAAACCAACAAGAACATTTGTGTGTTTATTTTTGTTGAAGTACATAGTATTATAGAAGTATTATAAATAATCTGGTTATAGTTTTTTCAAGAACTTCCAATCAGCTGTTTCTACTTTTGTTCAAACGTACCTCCCAATTGAATAGAAAACATTGTCTGGACATATGATTCCTGCATGGGAGCCCCGACTGTTGAGAAAAAGCTGGATAATATTTGAGACAAGAGACACCCAGGACAAGTTGCCATTTCATCACAGGCCTATTCATACTCTCACACACAACTACAGGAAATCTGAAGACACAAATTCACCGCTACTGCATGATTTTGTACTGTTGGAGGAAGCTGGAGTCCCCGGAAAGCCAATGCAAACACGGGGTGAACAGGCAAACTCCATTCAGAAAGGCCCTAAGGGTAAAAGTGGATTGGAACCCGGAACCGTCTGCCTGTTAGGCAACTGTGCTACCTACTTTGCCGCCATGTTGTCATTAACCCCACTGTAACAATTTGTGATAAACCCTATAAAGCCACTTAAACCACCTATAAGGCACAAAGTCAACCACCTGCAAAGTCCATACATGCTCAACGTTTGACGTATACGGATACATACGGACACAGATGCGTGGAATCTTCCGTTTTCATTTCATACATGCTCATACATGCACCAGAGCATATAGAAGTAGATGAAAAAGACGACAGGGCAGTATCAGAGAAAATCATGAGGGGAATTTGTAGACATGATTGAAGCAAGACACAACAATTATGCAGCAAAAGTTTTTCAAAAAAAATTTAAAAAGTAAGATGAAAGAGAAAAATCATTCTTGGTCTCCAGATCAAGGTGTGTTTAATGATGTCACAGACAACGACCAACTAAAACATTCACTCAGCATGAAGCATGAAGCCGTTGAAGAAACATCCCTCTATTTTAATATGTAGATGGAGGATGAATAAGCATTATGTGAAGTTCCTGTTAGTTACTGTATGACAGACCGATGTTGTTAGTTTTATGTTTATGTTATGTTGGGTTTTTCAATATTCCTACTGTAAACAAAGTATGTTATTTGATAGATAAATTAAAAAAATGTAATATAATTGCAGGTTTTGTCATTTTGCCTCCTCACACTTGCTTGTCAGGTATGTTAAAAGCATTTATTTGTTTAACTTAAAACGCCTCATCATTCCAGTCTATCATTTTCTAAATCATTAAGCGCAGATTCATATTTAAATTTTTCGCAAAAGTTTATGTCCCACCCTTTCCTTTCTACATAATTTTATGAGACATTGATGAGTTTCATTTTGTAAAATGGTCAGGAGGAGGAAAACATATTGTGTCGATATAATCTCGTATTGGAATAGTCCATAAGCTTGCACATTTGAAGCAAAGAACATTTCACACTATCTCCAAACAGGATTACATGATGTCATGCTATAATCCATTATCATGGCTCACTTCATTTCAGGAGCCAATTCGCAAACTACCAAGTTATCCACCAGGCAAGCTTAATGCAAAGATGTGAACCTTTGTGAGGTACGGTATGAAATTTAATAGCAGCTGCTGATATATTAATTATAATTAAGAGATTTGGTTCATATTCGAAAGTTGTATATCTGGATTGAGACAATGCTGACGTACCCTCCTTTCAATTAAAAGCCACACTTTGTGTTCCAGTTGTCTATGCTGTGAATACCCAGCACAGTTTTTAATGAATGTGAACAGTGAGGACTCCCAGGTGACCCGCTGCTTTGGAGCGATAATGAAATGGGCGGGTACTGTGCCACTTCATGTCCAAGCTGCAGGTTCATCCAACAATATGATTCATTCAGTGGAGAATTGTTTGTGGACTAATGAAGTGGGCTTTCTGCATTTTTTCGGCAGCGTCAAGAAAATGAAGATACCCGACTAAACACGTTGGCTCTTTGATGCTGGAGATGGGAGTTGAGCTCGCACCAGAATGGAATGTTGGGAACAACAGCGTTTGGCAGAAGTACATTGATATCGCCTTTGTGGTGTCAAACAGTGTGATTTTGTTGATCACCTCTGTCGTTGGAATTTCAGCAAATATTTTTGTCATACTGGCAGTTTATCATCAAAAGTCCCTGCAAACATGTAACAACGCTCTGGTGGTGAATCTTGCAGTTATAGACACTCTGAGATGTGGAATTGACTGCCCCATTCTCCTCACCATTGTTATGAATGTGTATCAAGGAGGAAATGTGGACGGGATGATCTGCGATGCACAAATGGTCTCTTTCTCTTTCAGCTGCTGCATCCAGCTATTGACACTGGCCTGTATAAGTGCAGAAAGATACCAAGCGATTGCACAACCCTTCAAGACCAATCAAAGTCGCAGACGGATTATGATAATAATTCCTCTCACATGGTCATTGGCAATTGTGATTGCTGGTTTTTGTCTGTTCTTTTTGAAGGACTCATCCATTCACGTAAGATGCAAGGGATTGCAGCGAGAAACATCCTTGTCCTATGACACCTTTGGAATTTACTTGCTGTTTCCACTTTGGGCAGTTTGCTTTGGTATTATCATTGGATTCTATACACGCATATTCTTCCTGGTGAGATCACACAATCGTAAAATATTCGACAAAGGCACCTTTCTTCCTTCAAATCGAGACAAAACTGTGGATAAGCAGGAGAAAGTAGAGACAACAACTGTGGAAAATGGACATGAGAAATCAGAGCAAAACCAAACCTTGAGCATGAGTGTTGGTCAGGTTGAACCAGTCACAAAAACTGAACCAAATTCATCCAAGAAGGATTTTAAAGCTACTCTTCTTACCTCAACACAAGCTCTGCAGTGTTTGTCTTTCAGCTCTGGGTGTAAAGCAGAATCAAACACTACACAGAAAATAACAGACTTAGACAGAGGACGCCCTCGTCCTCCTGTAATACAGACTGCTGTGCAGACTCAGGAAAAACCTTTTAAAGTAAAGATGTCAAATGCTTGTGCCAAGGAAGCTGAAGCAAAACCATCAAACGGAAATGCTGTTAAGATCTCAGCCTCAAAGGTGCAGGCGTCAAGTTATGTTGACACAGAAAAGCAGTACAAAAAGGAAGTGGAAAACGAAAAAGCATCCTCTGAAAGTGAAGAAACCAGCCCACATTATCCATCGTCTGCACAAATAGAAAACCCTGAATCCACTTCTGTTTTACTTATTGAACTAAAGACAACGAGGAACAACAATGGAGGAGAATCACTGGCTGTTCCTACAGTAGAAGCGTCTTCATTTCCTTCAGGTTCAAATCATGCTCCTGACACAGAAGGGACTAAAATCCATATGGAGATGGAAGGAGCTGTTTGCATGAGGTCTTCAAAAGCAAGAAAAGAGAGAGCAAGTAAGAAGAAGGAAAGCAAAATGGCTAAGCGTGCAGGCTATATAATTATAACGTTCCTCTTATTCTGGCTGCCGTTGATCTCAACTATCTTGGTAAATTTTGTTGTTCACAAAAACCTGAATACACAGGTAAGTAGTTGCAGGGTTAGGACGCGTCTTAACTGGTATTTTATATATCATTTAAACATATATTGGACTGCATAAGGTAATAACATGCTGTTAATTTCCTACTGTTTTATTGTTTTTACAGATAGCGATCATGCAGGATGTGAAGATTCTGTCAGCTTCTGCTGCCTGCATCACGTCACTGACTGACCCCATCATATATGCTGCAGTGAATCCTCAGTTCCGGATAGAATTTTGTAGGCTAAAAACCAGGTTTCAAACTATCTTCAGTAAGAAATTGTAATATTTCCACCTCTTGCTTCCTTTGTGTGGCAAAGGGACAAAAGGCCAAACTCAATATTTACTGTGTAACTGAAAACTAATGAATATCTGTCTAGTTTATTGTTTAAAAAAGAACATCAACGTGTACATTTTAATTTATGTTATAGTATTCTTACTATTTTGTTTGACTCTGCATTGCTGTATTAGATTGTATGCTAGCAGTTGTAATATAATGCAGAGCAAAAATGCTGCACGCTCTGGGACGCAGCCTGGACCGATGCTATCAGCTCAGCAGGAGGACACTGCTGTGTTTCTGTCAAGTAATCACTGAGGCCTGCTTGTGTGACTCCAGAGACCCTGCCGTCAGGACCCACCACTGGGCAGGTCAGGCCCTCACATGTCCTCCAACAGCTACTAATTATGATCTCATCCTGTTATTAGTGATGCTGTTTGTGTGATGGGGAAAAACGTTAGGAAATCTATGTAATTGTGTTATGGTTAAAAAAAGAACACATGGGCCATTAAATGGATGTTGGAGTAAACCTACGGTATTTATTCTCTCCATTGCACCAAATGCACAATGTGTGAATATTCCCCCCTTTTCCTTACCTCTTATATGTATATACTCCATGACAAAATTTGTATTTTTACTCAAAGCAAGGTATCGCAGAATTTAACACTATATTTCCTTTCATCTGTCTCAATTTTACTGACAAACCTCCAACAAGAAGCAGAGACATACTTTTAATTAATAAAACAGAATTCTGCAATGACAGCATGCAAATCCTTATTTCAACCAGTTAACAGACAGAAAGAGATTCACAACAAGTGTGAACTTAAAATGCAGTTGATAAAGTTCTGAGATATTTACACTATGAAAAATGTACAAAATGGCCTTTAAACACAGTGAAATCTACCAAGTCTTTCTTTATGAATCTTATAATTTAAGAGAACTCAATGGAGTCGATGTCCCGCACTCTTCCATGTGGGTTTCCAGCTATGTGTAAACATTAGGGTTAGAATCAGTTAAAGAGTTGCAGAGAAAATTCACTTATATTTCTACCTTGTGACCCAACTAATATGTACCCTGTTCGCAATATCAAATGTTAATTAACGACAGTGGCTTCCACATATTTCCATACCGGAAAGTCAAATATGTAAGCAAACACAAAATGTAATTTCAACTTTCACTTGCACATTTCACAAACATGTCAGAATGCGTAGTATATTTTACTCATTAAGCGATGACATCAACCAGTGAATGGGTGAAGTCACGAATACTCATAACAGTTATCCATTCCAGCAGACGTATGTTTTTGAATTTACAAAAGTCAGGGAGACTATTTGAAAAAAGAGAATTTCAAAACAATCTAAATGAAGAAGTGAATGTTTGTAACGTGTAAGCAGACAGAATTATTATTCACAAAGAGGATCAGTCATAACTGTGTGTGCTTTATCATGGCAGGCCGTCAAGAGTGACTTTTTTAACACCTGTCTTTTCTTCTTCGAATCATAAGACAACAAATTTAACTATATTACATATTCAAAAATAAACTTTTTGTCAGTATTTTTAGGCAACAACGTTAACCACGCCATCCCAACTCTTCCTTGCTCTGCTGTGCTTTATGGAGCGAGATCTGCTGGTTTACTTTTATTTCCAAGGCAGCCGTCCATTCATAAAACTAAAACCATGCAGAGTTTGACATCAGATGAGATCATTACTTCAAAAGAACCCAGATTTCTGCTAATCCAATAATCCCTCTAGATTATGGCAGGTTGATGCTCGGTGGTCCTTCTCCTCAGCATCTGGTGCTTCCAGTTAACTGATCAGATAGGCGTGACATCTACAAAGCAGATACTCGCACAATGTTGCTCTGAGAGTATGTGGTGGTGGTGGTGGTGGAGCGATGCACGTCTGATGAGGTCACTACCGGGGCAGAGAGGCCAACCATGGAGGGAGTGATGTAAGGTTTGTCACATTTCAAGGGCACAGTCTCATCAAGTTTGGCATTCAGGCTGGAGCGACTGTAAAAAAAAAAACAAGATGAAAGAATGTGAGAGGCCTGACCTTGTCAATGTATTACACACAAGCTCAACAACAAGAGTTTTAAAAACAAATTATTTATTTATTTTACACATTTTTATACTGTATTAAAGCCTCATAACAATAAGCATGTATATTTCCGTTTTCACTGCGGAGTTCAGAAGGGTCTATAGAAGTCGACAGAAGAAATACTGTTTACATAAATTATACTGTGTATATAGTGAAGAGGTGTAGAGTAACGACGTAAATACCTCATTACTGTACTTATGTTCTATCATGGAAATGATGGGAGGAAAATGGGCTAGGGATGATTCTGAGGGAGTAGTATCTGAAGAATGTTCTGGAGCTGAAGAGAGGGTCAGACAGAGTGATGAGTATGAAGATAGAACGTGGAGGTGTGATGATAAACATTGTAATTGCTTAAGCCCCACTTGGATGAGAAAGAGAAGTTCTGGAGTGAGTTGGACGAAGTGATGGACAGTTTGCCCAGGGGGAAGAGAGTAGCGGTTGGAGCAGACTTCAACGGTCATGTTGGTGAAGGGAATAGAGGAAATGAGGAGGTGATGGGCAAGTATGGTGTTGCACATTTAATTTTATTTTATTTAATTGTATATAAGGTTATTCTGTAATGTGTTCTTGCAGATGTAACCCTGCAATGTCCCCATTGTGGGACTAATAAAGGTTTATCTTATCTTATCTTATCTTATCTTAAAGACAGGAACATGGAGGGACAGATGGTGTTAGATTTTGCGGAAAGAATGGAAATGGCGGTGGTGAACAAGTAATTTAAGAAAAGGGAGGAGCACAGGCTGACATATAAGAGTGGAGGTAGGCGCACGAAGGTAGACTACCTCCTATACAGAAGATGCAACCTGAAAGAGATTGAAGACCACACGGTGGTGAAAGGGGACAACGTAGCCAGACAGCATAGAATGATAGTATGTAGTAGACTCAGTGGTACAAAAAAGGAAAAGAGCAAAGGTAGAGTAGAAGTTCAAATGGTGGAAGTTGAGGAAGGAAGGCTGCTGTTGGAACTTCAAGGAGGGGTTGAGGCCGGTTCTGGGTGGTACTGAAGAACTGGCAGATGACTTGGCAACCAAAGCACATGTGATAAGGGAGATAGGTAGGAAGGTGTTTGGTGTCTCATCTGGGCAGATGGATGAAAATAAGGAGACCTGGTGGTGGAATGAGGAGGTTCGAGAGACTATAAGCAGAAAAGGTTAGCAAAGAAGAAGTGTGATAGTAAGAGTGATGAAGAAAGTAGGCAGGAGTACAAAGAGATGTGACGTAAGATAAAAGGGTGAGGTAGCAAAGGCTAAACGAGTGGCCTGTGATAAGTTTATGAGAGATTGGACGCTAAGGAAGGAAAAAAAGACTTGTACCGATTGGCGATGCAGAGATGGGAAGGATGTGCAGCAGGTTAGGGTGACTAAAGATAGAAATGGAATTGTGCTTACAAATGAGGAGAGTGATGCAGGGGAAAGATGGAAAGAATACTTTGGAGAACTGATGAATGAAAAAAATGAGAGAGAAAGAAGGGTGAAAGGTGTGTAACCCATAAATCGAAGCTTGGTCAAGAAAAGTGTTGACAATTAGTGAGCAGCAGTATGGTTTCTTGCCAATAAAGAGCACTACAGATAAAATGTTTGCTTCGAGGGTGCTGATGGAGAACTATAGAGAAGGCCAGATGGAGTTGCCTTGTGTCTTTGTGGAATGAGAGAAAGGGTACGACAGGGTGCAAAGGGGGGAATTGTGGTATTGCATGATGGAAGTCTGGAGTAACGGAGAAGTATGTTAGAGTTCTGAAGATTATGTATGATATTGGGGTCAACTGCTCAGAGCATTTGGGAGTGTGGAAAAGAGGAGGAGAAGCGAGTGCAAGCAGGGTTGAGGGGAAGGAGAAGGGTATCAGGAGTTATCTGTGACAGAAGAGTAGAAGCAAGAGTGAAGGGAAAGCTTTACAAGGTGGTAGTGAGACCAGCCCCTCCGTACGTCTTGGAGACGGCGGCAACAACCAAAACACAGGTGTTGGAGTTTGGGTTGGCAGGAGTTGAAGATGTTAAGATTTAATTTAGGAGTGATGAGGATGGACAGGATTAGAAACAAGCACATCAGAGGGACAGCCCAAGTTAGACGTCTTGGAGAGAAAGTCAGTGAAGCCAGATTGAGATGGTTTTGACACGTGAAAAGGAGGGATAGTGGTTATATTGGTAGAAGGATGCTGGAGATGGAGTTGCTAGGAAGGAGAAAAAGGGGAGGACCAAAGAGGAAGTTTCTGGATGTGGTGAAAGAGGACATGCAGTTGGTTGGTGTGATAGATAACGATGCAGAGGACAGGGCAAGATGGAAACAAATGATCCACTGCGGCTACCCTTAAAGGGAACAGCCGAAAGACGAAGGCTGCAAGAGATTAAGGTATCTGTACTTCATATGAATAATAATTTATCTTCCTTCATTTTATCTCTCCTTTCTGCTCCTTACAGTTTCATAACATATTATGCATCATTGCGTGCTTTGTGACATCAAAACTGATATCAACTTAAATTGGTAGTAACACGTAGAAAACACAAAACGGTGTTTCCATCATGTGTGAAGCACAACAGATGAAACCATATGCTGGACTAAACAGACAACAAACATTTGCAGGAAACTTCATTTTACAACATTTTTCTTTTTTCTTTTTTTTAATTGTAATTCATCCGCACAAACCACAGAACTTTTCTAAGAAAGGCCTCTCTACCCCACTGATTGAGAATCTCAGTCTTAGGACTGCTTTATTCGGGATCTATGTTTGCACTATGAAGACCAGTCAAAACAGAGAGCTATGTTATAGAATGTAATCATTAAGCTAATACTTAATCTGAAGCATTTAAACACAAATGTTCTTCATTATATCCCTGAAAAGTCGGGGATATTATGGATCATCATTGTTTTTGCCGCCGACTCCTATACCGGGTCCTCCACTGCCCAGACCCTTCGTGTTAACGCGATAACTCAATAGCAATATCATGGCCATAAATTTTGTTTACATAGATCAATAAACCTTAGCGCTGGGCAGAACTGGAGGGGTTTTTAGGAAAGTTCAGTTATGTATTTCCAACACTAGGGTGAGCTTTGTCTTTCTCAACAGATTGTCCGATTAAGCCCAAATTGGGTGCATATGAATCAAATCGAGGAGATCCCATCTTGCATAAATCATGTTTTACTCTAATAATTCACTTTTTACTCAATAGGGGGAGGCTTCATGAAAAACACTGTTTTCTGGACATAACTGAAAAAATATTGCATTGATAATTTTCAAATTTTATACCCACTTAGACCTTAGTGCAAGGAAGAACTAAATTGATTTTGGAAAAGGTCAGTTGTATATTTCTGATACCAGGGAGAGCTTTACCACCCAATGTTTTTGTGCCATAATTTCTCGACCATTGATCCGATTTAGTCCAATTTGGTGCATATGAATCAATTCAAGAATGATAAAAAAACTATTGAAACTTAGCACATTTTATGTTTTAGGGGTATTTATTCATTTTATATCTTGGATAATTTATAATTAGTATAAAATTATAAATTTATTAGTCAAGCATGTTTTTAAACATAAAATAAAAATCAGACAAGACAAAATGTCCATCAATGAAATATATGATTCAATTTGCATTTCATGTTAATTAGTCAATTCTAATTAACTTAGCTCACAGCTTTGCTAAAGCCCATTTTTAGACAACTATGTGACCCTTATCAGACATTCTTGGTTATATCAAATCACATAAAACTGTTTAGTAAGTCCTCACATGCTTTAATATGCCAAGAAATATCATATTTATCCAATAGAAGTTTCTCAATATCCATGCTTGACGCGTCTTCCTAGGTGGCCCCTATGACATGTGGTGTCCCCAGAGCGCCATCCTTGGCCCCTTACTCTTTAGCATATGCCTATATATATATACATGCCTCCACTGGGTCACATTATAAACAAGGTCAGTCACATTTTTCAATAAGAAATATAGACTCAAAATGAGCTTAACCAAAGAGTTGAGTCGGAAATGAAACGGTTAAGGAGTTCAATCAAGGCGATGTGTAATTAAGGGGATTGGGGAGTTTTCAAGGATATACCCTTGCGGTCAGGGACAACAGCATAGGTCTACTAGTATAATTGTTTTGCATTTTTTATGAACATGTCAAAGATATGTCCATACATGGTTAAACTTTGAAATCTAAGGTTTCAAGTTTTGATTGAGACAGAGAATGAGGAAGAGAAAATGAAGAGATGTTTGCAGAGGGTTTTTTTTTTCATGAAGAATCATCAGACGATTCAGAGGATTTCTTTGCATCTGGCACACACTGAGTGGACATATATGTGCAGGAGACTCCAGCTTTTCACACCGTCACAAAATTGGATTCCCTGGAGCTTCTAAGATAACTTTTTTTCTCTCAGTCCTTGGATTACAATTGGAAACTGGATCATTCTTCTATTTTCTCGGTAACGGTGGATTGTTTTGAATAGCTCTGGGGAATTTGTGTTTGCTCGAGAGGGAAACATTTCAGCCACAAAGATTAGGGCTTGTTACTGACGAGTTAGCCTTTTTTTCCCTCTTCTCTCTCAGCTAAAAATCCGTTTTAGAACAAGCGTTTGTTTTTTTTCAATGAATTTTTTTTAACTCTATGTATACTTTTAGCAATTAACTTGATTATGATTTGGTGATGGAATTTTGCGGGAGCTTTTGCCATGCCAAATTACCTGCAATAAATATCTAAAATGTATTTAAAGTAAAAAATGTAATTGTTATTCCCATTTTGCACTCTGACTGACGTCAGTGTGCAAAAAAGTCCAACTGAGAAGACACAACTGAGACACGACTGAGAAGCTGATACCATGCCTTGACTAGTGCATCCTTTTTTCTATGTTCCCTCAGTCACTCTGACAGTACACTCTGCCACCCATAATGCAGAACGTGAGAAGCCTGATACACACGTGTGTGTTGACGGTAGTTTTGGGTGCCATACTCTTTTTAATTGTTCCTAAGCCTTACGCTAGTCAACTACATTTCCTTAACATTGGGTCTTTGGGGCATCTTCTTTACCTGGCCTCTATATTATAAACTTACAACCATGCAAAGTGCACAGATCATTTAGAGGAGAGCTATTGTCAAAGGACGCAATTTATGTTGTATTTGGCTAACAGGGGCTACCAGATGGAGGTTTTGGGAAGCTAGGCGATTATCCTTGTCATCAGCTTCAACAGCCCTTAAAATTTTGCTCTTAAGTAAGGCCCCTTTGGAACTAAGGATAGGTCCCTTTAAAGGGTTATACTGCCGACTCTCCATGTACAGAGGTTACCTGCATCTTACATTTTTCTATCCGCTTGTGTTTTTCTTTTGTTGTGTTCTATATAACAGTCATTCATTCAGGACAAATCCTGTAGGAAGTTGTATTTAAGTTTGAATAAAACTTTAAGTATAACTTTAATTATACTTTTTAGACTTTGAGTACATGTCAGAGTTTCTACTTTTTCAATTTTACTCAAGTAATGAAGTTAAATCAATACTTCTACTTTAAGCAGAGACTTTATTTTAAACAAAAAATTTCTACTTCTACTTCAGTTAAGAACGTATTTTGTCACCTCTGGATGAGACTCACATATCATTAATAAAGCTTTTTTTAGATGACACATCTTTCAAAAAGTCATTATATGTAAAACTCGACTTTAATGACAGCAGTCATATTATACAAATTTTTAGCACAAAGTGCTTCACATACCAATATCAAAGTGATAAACACAGAACTCCAGTCCCCAAGAGAGATAAAATAAGTCGGATCTAAAAAATAATTAAATTAACTAATAAAACCTTAACAAATCTTAATAAGAAAACAATGCTGGGAACAATAAATACTTAATGATTCAACAATAAACACAAATGGTATAAGAATAATCTGTTTAAGACAGATTTAAACAATTTAAAAAGTCACTAATCAACTTTATTTATTGAGAGAGCTTCCCATTATATGGTTAATTGACAGTGAATGCCACAATTTAGGAGAACAAAAGAGACAGTACTGTCGTTGGATTATTATGGATCACATTAGGACATATAATAGAAAAGCTGAGGAGGATTGTTTTTTTTTATCAAGTAGAGTAATTTGATTCATTTTCCTCATTTTAGTGTCTCTAAAGAGTCTCTCTGCAGCAGCCTGAACTTGCTGTCTCTTACTGACTTATTAGGGAAACCAGGAAAAAAGAATTCTAGCAGTATTAATGATGAGTAAAAAAAAAAAAAGAATTATTTCAGCATATCTCTGGCTTTGGCTATAATTCTAAAATTAACTTTATATTTAGATGGAAATCAAAATTTAAATTCAAATTTTTTAAAGATTTTCCAAATTGCTGCTTTTATCCAGGGACTAGACGAAACTGTACTTATATGATTTTTCAGTAGATAAAGACTTGGTATTAATTTATCTTTTGAAATAACACCTTTTTCATTTTATTGTAAAAATGTAGTCATCCATTTATTATTTCCTGTGAGAGACAGGCAATGAGAGAATATCACAAAAAATTACCCTGATGTGTCGTCAGCATTACAATGGTAAAATGGGATTGAAAAAAATGGGAATGACCTGGTGGTGGTGGATAATATTAACATGTAGGAGTATACTGTATTTAATGAGAGCAAAGATGGCCACAGAATTCTTCCCTGAGGAATCCCGTACTCATTGTCACGAGTATCTTAAACATGAATCCCAAAGTTGGCAACAAACTGTTGAAAATATATCAAGTTAACACATGGTGACACCGAGACCAACCCATTTCTCAGGTCTGTAAGTTTTATCTTCTTTCAGTTATTCTTTAAACATGCAGGGGAACAACTAGGGCAAATGAATCTCTATCTGTAGTGTAATCTGTAATCCTTATATAAATGCCAGTAGGATGGTGTAACTGGGTGAACTGAATCTTTTACACACATGGAATGGTGAAATAACTGTACAACATACACGGATAAATACATATCCCAGATGATTCAAATGTATGCATTATCTTCCAATGGAAAACATGTGCCCCTATCCAGGGAAAATACACTGCTCAAGAAATAAGGCAAACACTTAAATCCCACAACTTATCTGAGTCAAGGAAACATTCATGTTAAGAATTTTTATTGATAGACATTGTGTAGTAGATTGAGAACAAAATGACGTAAGAAAGGTAAATGGAAATGAGAATCATGAAAACCCTGAGTACTGGATTTCAAATCACTCATAATGTGTTTGATCCCCTTGTGCCTGAAGATACTCCTAACAATGTCTAGGCATGCTCCCGATGAGATGGTGGATTGTATCTTGTGGGATCTCCTCCCATAACTGGGTCAGGGCATCAGTAGGCTCCTGTACAGTCCGTGGTTCTACTTGTCTGTGGTTCTACTTGTCTGTGGCTATACTTGATGATGTCTTATTTGCTGAAACATAAAATTCCGGAGGTTCTCAATTGGATTCAGGTCTGAGGAATGCCAGAACCAGTTATTGGCATCAACACTTTCAGCATCCAGGAACTTCTTATATACTGTGGTCACATGGGGCCAAGCATTGTCCTGAACCAGGAGGAACCCAGAGTCCACGGAACCAGTATTTAAGGTCTGACAATGGGTGAATTCTCTAACAGCAGTCAGGGTACGGTTGTCTATGACACGGAGGCCTGTGAAACCCTCAAACGATCTGCCTCCCCAGACCATTACTGATCCACTGCTAAAACGGTCTTGCTGGATGAAGTTTCAGCAGCATAATGTTCTCCACAGCATCTCAAGACTCTTTCACGTCTGTCACAAGAGCAAAGTGTGAAACTGCTCTCATCCGCGAAGAGAACGGGAAACCATTGGTGAACCTGCCCATCCTGGTGTTCTCTAATGAAATTCAATCCAGTTGCACGGTGCTGGGCTGTGAGCTCACATCCCAAAAAAGTACTTTGGGCCCCCTTGCCAACGTCATGGATTCTGGTTCTGACATTTTGTCAGAAACATGCACACCAGTAGCCTGTCATTTTGTAGAGCCCGAGCAGTAATGTTCCTTTTCCTCCTCGCACGAAGGAGCAGATACCGGTCCTTCTACGGACCTGTCCATCTCTCTTTGTGTAGCGTCCCGTCTCCTGGTATCTCCTGTTATTCTTGTAACAGCTCTTAAGACTGTTCCGGGTGGGACAGTAAGCCTTCTTGCAATGGCAAGTATGGATGTGTCTTCCAGGAGGAGCTTCACTACCTGTGTAACCTGAATTGGCTGCAGGTACTGCATCATGTACTGCATCCCTATGGGGATGTATATCCCCATAGGGATAAGGAAACTATCAAAATGCAAAACTAGAAAAAAACTAGTCAGAAATGATGAGGAGAGAAAAATGATCTTTGGCCACATCCTTCAGAGCCATCATCTTTTTGGGGGTAATTTTGCTGTTGCCTCTCCTGTCCACTCCTGTCCAATCACAATTGCCCTTTTGTTTACACCAAAGCAGCTAAAACTGATCACAACTGCTTACGCTTCATAACTGGTAGTTAATATCCCAAGTTTAATTGACTCTCTTATGATTAAGGAGTTCCCTTAATATTTCTTCGAGCAGTGTACTTGTTTTTGAATGTATTTATAACAGATCACTGCATATACATGTATTATAAAATGACAACTTGATTTTCCAGGGTAAAATGAATTAAGTTTGTCTTAACTATAAGACAGGATCAGGTGTTTGTGTGCATATACTGTAGACAGAAAGACTAGTAGACTACCTGTGGACAACTGGCCCCTCTCGTATCTGTATGGTGCTGAGTTCCTGGTTGTTTGTGCTTGGCAAGCTGAAGCTGCTCTTCTTTCTGTGGCGCCGGGAACAGCAGGAGCTGAGACCATGTGGTGACGAGGACAGGGAGGACCCACGGGAGCCCAACTTGTTCATCACAGATATCTCCATGCAGTTGGACTGGAACGTCTGCTCGTCCACAAACTCATGATTCTGCAAGGCAATATTGTGGAAATGATGCTCATTAATCACTCCATTTTATCAAAGATAGGCTCTGCAGAACAATGAGTGAAGATGTTTCACACTGAAGCCTAAACAGACTGAACAGAATCCACAACAAAATTGTTTAATAATTGGAAAATTAATCATCAAGGGAATGGAAGTATATTGGCCCAGATGTCTGCATTGAGTGCCATCTGGGAAAACTATCGCAACTGTTATCTCTGTGACGAATGAGCAGGACATGTAGGCCAGATTCCAAGTCTGTTTCAAGCTCTGCCAGCAGGTGGCAGAGAGACACAACTGAGAAGCTGATACCATGCCTTGATGAGTGCATCCTTTTTTATATGTTCCCTCAGTCACTCTGACAGTACACTCTGCCCCCATAATGCACAACGTGAGAAGCCTGATACACACGTGTGTGTTGCCATCTAAAAAGGCATGATACGGATATCGAGATTTCCCTATACAACTGTTTCTTTTGGGAGAATCACTGAATTCCTGCCGAGCCATGTCTCTGTATGGGGATGGAGCTGTATGTGTAAAGCTCATGTCAGAGCAAAGCATTAAAGACACTCTTACATCTCTAAATTATAGATCAAATAAATTTGAGTATGTCGGTTTGTTTGGGAAGGAACAATGTTCCTGGCTGAGCAAGTCATGTTATCTTTGGCATGCTGCTGGAGAAGAGTCTCGAGCTATTCCAATCCCATTAACAGCTATTTTTAAATTGTGCTGCATATGAAATGATTCTACAGTTTGTGCATGGATGGAAAAACCCACTTTGTTTCTATTTGCAACCCAATGTACCAGCATCATACAGCAAAGAGTGCAGAGGTGATTCAATTTAACACAGAGGGAGCAACTTTTTTTTTTACAGGGAGCTGCTATTTTAGACTGCTACCAAACAGTAAAAATATAGAACCCCAAACTGATTGTTTATTTTCCAGTGTTCAAAGCTTTTATGGTTTAGATAAAAGAAGGGATTTTTACCGTGGTCTTTTCGAGACAGTGCAGTAAGTGATGATGCTGGCTCTCAAAAGGAGGGTTGGGAGCCTTCCCCACCAGGGCTTGTCCTGCCTTTTTGGCAGCCTTGGAGAAAAAAGTGAAACAGCATGGATTAGAAGGTTCGGTCTCATCATAGGAAAGGACAGTCAGGCAACAGCTAGCTCGATGACGTGGCGGAGAGAACACAAAGCACTGAGGGTTGAAATGCTGATCTGTAGCATGGCAGCCAATCTACTGAGAACCCAGTTAAATGGAGGCGCTTTAGAGATGCATAGCGACAGTGGCTTCATGGTAACACGATTCACTGATAGAACTTCCCTCTCCATTCTTTCCTTGATTTGGCACGAAAGACCGGAAAAGTCAAATTTAAACCTTCCATTGGAACAGCAGTGGCACACCTGGACACAGATCGTACAAATTCCACCAAACACGACACAGATTCCGGACAACAACAACACTACACACTTTGATGATGTCCTGCACACATCTGGGATGGAACGGATGTCA
The DNA here is from genome assembly GCA_009660295.1 of Lophius piscatorius. NCBI lineage: Eukaryota > Metazoa > Chordata > Actinopteri > Lophiiformes > Lophiidae > Lophius > Lophius piscatorius. Next base: position 102,034 of record VRLP01001283.1, on the reverse strand, counting down.
TGTTAGTCTGCTCTACAACCTGGATGCTCGAAAAATAACACACAGAACACACAGCAGATAAAAAACAGAGTCTAGAGGAGACGTAGACTGAGTAGACAGCCTCCGTAGGCAGCTTACTATCCAGTAAGCATCTAGTTCCCTCCTTCCCCTCCAAACCCTGTTGGATAGACATGCAGAGCTTGGCCATGAGTCAGTGTCAGTGTAATGGCTGTGTTTCACCAGAAGGTATCTTTGCCCGGCTGGCCTTCCTGCTGTATGGTAGAGAGAAGAGGGTAGACGGAGCATGTCAATGCTGCAGCTGAAAGGCATGATGTAAGAGAGAGGACGATCACTCTGAAGCACTGGAATGACAGCAGCCCCTGTGTGACAGCATGAAAAGCTCCCCTGTGTTAGAGCATGAACCCCCCACCCCTTGTGTGGTGGCATGGTCCAAGCAGAGCGGCATGCAAGCATCAGTGAGGCCCCGGTCAGTCAGCTCCCAAGCCTGTGCTTGGTCTCGTTACCTCCTCCAGTGAGTCGATCAGGAGCCCATTTTGTTTGTAGCGCATATAGGCATTAGTGCCTCGAATCTTCACAGCACGGATTCTAGCAAGCCGAGTTTTCTGTTTGAACAAACATACCTCTGTTTTAGCCTCTGAAGGTTTGTCTGTCACAATAATTGGCTCTGTCTCCCTCTGGAAGCCAGTATTTAGTGCGAAGAGGCCATACTTAAATCTACCATTAGGAATTTCTTTCTTAGCAAACACTTTTAGAAGAAAAATGCACATATTGCTATTGAAAAGCTGCTGACACTATATTCTGATGATCATTTGTTCTTGATCTTTTCCATTGTAATATTCTCAAGCAAACTTAACCCACCCACTACACATATACAGAGAAAGACAATAATAGATTAATATTCTGGAAGATAGTCTTTGTCCTGTCATTTTGCTACGTGGGGATATGAGAAGGACAGAGGAGAGAGGCAGATTGGACCAAAATAAAGAGAGAAAGAGAGAAAAGAGAATATCGGCTGAGAGAGGAGGGAAATCAGTACCCTCTGGGCTCTTCTTTTCTCTGCCCGCTGGCTTTGGTGGTAGATGCGGCTGAAGTTTGACACTATGACAGGAACGGGCAAGGCGATGACCAGCACCCCACTCAGAGAGCATATGGACCCAAACACCTTCCCCACGATTGTTTTTGGCACCATGTCACCATACCTGAAATACAAAAAACAGACGAGAGTGAGGACATCTAGGAAAACAAAGAAAACAATATTCCTTTAATAGGACGTGCTCTGGAGGCTTGTTTTATTATCTGAAGTTGTTATATGTTTAATGTTATTTTTACCAGTCTTGAAATAGTTACCGTGACCTTTGATTATTTCACAGCTTCAAAGAAGAAGTCACACATTTCAAGTGAACACGGAATAAATAGGACTTTATATGAAGCCTGGCCTACTTTCCACATCCCATTGTGATATTCATCTTTTAAAAACCCTGTTTCATATATAATTACACACCTGCTGGTGGCAGCTAATGCTTTCAAGTCGTGACCAAATGTGCTACGTATCCCCTGTGACCTCTCTGGGCCAGCTTGGGACGACACAGGGTGTGGTGTCACATCGAGTAAAAGTAAAAGGGGCTAACTGGTTAAAGCTAGAGTTGGTGATTTGGTTATTTGGTTTTCTTTGTAAAATAAATTCTCTAAACAGTCCGAAAGCAGTCAGTAAATATAATGATCTCTGCAATGTAAAAAACAAAACAATGTCCAAACAATCTAGTGTATGTGGTTCTAACAGGCACGCATATGGCCAACCTTTCATTTAATTAAATTACTGTATGGTATAGATGCCCATCCAAATACACAAACAGCCATGACATTAAAACCACCTTGCTAATTTTGGTGTACGTCCACTATTTGCCGTAAGCAGCTCTGAGAGGAATTGCATGTTCTGACAGCTTTCAGTCAGAACATACAGTTCAACTGTGGGATCAGACATTGGCCTGTTTTCACCCACACATGCATCAGTAAACCAAAGGTAAAGTCGCTCCAACACATCGTTTTCAAGGACACAATGTTAACTTGCTGTCTAATACATCCCCCCAACTGACAGGTGCTTAACTTGGACTTAACCTGGATATAAAATTACGGGCGGATCGGTGTGTGTACCTGCGTACCACAGATACGATGTGGATAAAAATCTCTCAATATTTTCTAAGATTTTATCAGTAACAGTTCTAAGACAAAATTGTGACACAGTGACAGATGCACCAGCTAACCCTGTAGCACGAAGTATACTCCCTCAGTGGTGAAGAATAACTTGAAGCCAAAGAAGACCAGCAACAGTCTGTAGTTCTGCAACTAACGGAGCACCATAAGCACAAAGCGAACAGCCGATGAATAACCAGGATGCTCAGCCTTTTGGATCTACATTGAGCACACGGCTGACTGTGTTTATTTAATCATGCCATGTAAAAGGGTTAATTATTTATAAGCTAAATGAGCTTGTGAAACTTAATAAACTCTCAGCTTACACATAATGCCTGAACTATGTTGGAGTCAGTGCAGTCAGTTCAGTGCACATTCATTGATTCATTCTTTTGGTAGGTTACTTTTTGAGGCATGAACTCATACATTGCATGCATTTAAGATCTAGCTTTGTTTTCCTGGGTTCTCCTGCACAAACCCCAATGTTACACATCCAAGTTCATCTTGGATACTGAATACAGATAATGAGGTAAAACCATATTGAACAGTTAATATACAAGATAAAGCATAGAGTAGCTTTTTGGAAATCTTTCATAACACTGATTTAATGTATCTAAGTAAGCATATTTTTTTTCCTAAGTTACGCAAATGTTGAAAAGGCCACATTCACCACGAATAGATTAATGATGTACATGTATGAGATGGGATTCAACTACCCCCATTAAGGAGATTAATGTGCCTGTCTTCAGGTAGTTGAAACTGTCTGTGCTTAAGGTAAAGCTAGAATCAAACTGTCTTCATGATTCAACTTTCTTTCCATTAGCTGACACATCAACCTCAACTTCGAGAGAATTACAAATCCTTTGCTGATTTGAGTATTTTAATCCAATTTAGGTTCAAAGATAGATAACTATATAGTTTGACTCTTTTCCAAAATAATCTCCAGTATTACCATTAAAATGTATTTAAGAGTATGGAACATTAAGTGATGAAGAAGAGGCTCGTGCAGCGTTCGGCAGCAGCCATTTCAGTAAGTTGATGGCTCAAACTTTTATATTCTGCTCAGTACAAAACTTGAATATACAGATGCGTTTTGCAAGGCTAATGGCTCATCAGCCAACTGTGTGAGACAACTTTGTCAAATCCTAATGGTTTCTGTGGATTGAGCTATGTTGAGGAAATAACATAACACACTGTCAACAGTGATTTGCATGAGTCGGTACATTTTGAAGATTTTTTTTTTTTAAATGTGTATATACATGTACTAACCCACTAAATAATAACAAGACAAAAATAGACAACATTAGTACCACCGTGTACAAATTCGCAAGTAATGCTTTTGAACCAAGTCCACATAACCTTCATGTTTATGACTAGCTCTCAGCAGACACTTTAGGCCAGAGGCAACACTGGGGCTTAACATAAAGTGTCCAAATGAATGATTCAGAGGCATTTTTCCCTTGTCTTTCTAAACATCCCTCCATCCCTGCTATGGAGGACCAGCAATGCAAAGTATAGCAGGTGGGCGAGAGATGAATGATCGAGAAACTCTTGCACAAATGACCTGAGAACACCATTACCTCCAGAGAGTAAGATGAATGCAGGTAGGAAAGGACATCAGCATTGCTCAGTGGCTGTGACAGTTGAGTGTCTCTCAACTGAGGCAGGCTAATGTGAATGTATCGCTACACGGGAGGTTGACTATTTCATAAATGAAGTTGTCTAATGCCTACTGGCGTCGGCTTGAGTCATTAGCCCCAGGTTTCCATTAGGTTGGGCCCAACAGCCTGGGCTTGCGCAGAGCTTGTGTGGAAATGTGTAAAAGTGGACATTTTAATACCATGCTTGATGGGTCTTCTTGTACAGCAGTTTGCTTTCAAGTCCAGTAATCACACACAGATGTCATTAGTTCTACAGTTCATTACAGGTCAAGTAATTTCCTATGTAATCACCAGTGAAGCCTGACAGGAGGTGTCAATTATAGATTTCAGATGCACCGATGACAGCCTATTAAGAGATCTAGATTAAAAAAAAGCAGGACAACACATAAATGCGGCAGCTCCTGTGTATTTCTTTCCAGTTGGTTGAGTATTAAGATGCTCCTGGATGGGAAGATAAGTCTGAACAGTCGACAGCGGAATACAATGTATTGAAGTGCTTTTGGCGAATCGTCTTTTAAAGCAAAGCGTAGCACGTTTTGGAGAGCTGCACTAACAGTGATGGATTGGTCATACGGTGGAAGCTGAAATACACAAATATCTGCCTTCTGGATAACGGTAGAGGTAGGAATTAACAGCTGCAAGAGATTAAAGTAATGTTACTGCTTTGTTTGTGCTGTCTCTGACTACCAGGTATCCACATTTGCTACCCTGGGCTGACAAGGTTGAAACATAAAGATGGATGGCCAGATCCTTATCCACGATGCAGAAGAGGAAAAGAAGTGTCGGGATGACTGAGTATCAATTCCCCAGCTCCATCCACCTGAAACCATACTGCACTGTGCACTTGCATCAGGCTTAAAAACAGATGAAAACCGGCATGGTGAGAGAGAGGGAAACTGGGGTTTTGCTTAAGACGATGTAGGGCACATGTCAGACTAAAATGAACATTTGAATTCCAGGTGCTGGGCAAGAATGTCCCTGCCTAGCTTGGATAATAGACCAATCAAACATTCATGAGTCCTCATATCATCCTGCATGGCAGAGTTTGGGCGGTTAACCTTAGGAGCGGTGCGGTATTCCATCAGGGGGTGCTCCGAGACTGACTTCTGTACATGACCTCACGGCTTCACAAAGAATGCCGACACCCAAAAACATGGCCACGCCTGGACACACTGGAACAGACACACAAGCAGCCATGAGAACATGTACTCGCCCCTGTGGATGTGTGTCTGTGTGTGAGAGAGAGCGAGAGAGAGAAAATGCCTTTAATGTTATGTCTAGTTAAACCAATCCCTCTTCCTAAAAAAGCAATCTTGTTCCTTGATTGTCTTCCCTGTGTCTGAAATCTGACGACCATCTGGTTAGTGGAAGGCTTGATATCTGGACTTTACTAAGATCTTATTTATTAGTTTCTCTTCTCACATACAGTGAGAAAAAAACCTTTCCTTTAAAAAAAAAACAACAACAAAAGAACAACCATTAATTAAAATATTTTTCAGTAAAATTAGTCTGCGTTGTAATCAGTCTGACCTTTTCTGGCAATGCGCATTGCTGAAACACGAACACATCTTGAGTGAGAACAGTCTCAAGTTTCTGAGGCAATCACAGGGGTCTAAAATAAGTCCTGCTGTCCCACCGACTGACATGGCAGTTGATTTCACGAACAACGGCTTAGCAGTGCTGACAATTAGGATCTGAAAAGGATTGTGGCAGATCTTTCAGCGGAGAGGGCTTTTATAATAGCTTAAAATCCAATCATCCGCCTGCATCTTCTTTATGTCACCTCTAGCATCCTCTTCCTGGGTTTCACAATACAACTAAATCTTATTTTATTTGACTTTCTTCTCATGCAATTTCCTCACCTTTCTAAATCCTCTGCATATATCTTCAGCATGTGTATATGTGTGATTGCGTCTACGTATATGTATTTTGCATATACCTGTATATGTCCCTCCAAATGTACGCAGAAGTCAAACACCACATTTACTTAAATATGGCCATCGGCCCCACAAAAGGGAGGTTGAATAGATGGGAAAATTATAAGAAAAGTAATTATTACACAATACTTTTGAGCAAATGGCAAGAAAGGATTCTTAATTAAGTGCTACATCATCCTGTTAAGTTGAATTTAATTAACAAAGTTATGTTTAATTTACTAAACATAATTATGCTGCATGTGCTAATCACTTATGTTACATTTAATAAAAACAACATTATGAAACCCCAACATCTTCTACAAATATGTTTGTAGAAAAAACTCTTTTAATGCAAATTAAATCTATGTTTCATTGCTTCAGTAATATAATTTAACTTAAATGTTTGCGTGTGCATCTAGAGACGCGAGGTGATCATTGAAACTACTGTAGGCTACTTCATTTTCATTTGAACACACTCAATTTTTTTAGTTTTCTGACAGTTTCACCGTTATATAGTATAGAATTTTCCGCACTTTGATTATACAGCTATTTTATTTTGCCATATTTTGTGTTTATGTTTTTACAATATATGTTGTGCTACTTTATTTCTATTTTATTCATTATGCAGCAACTAGACCAATCATAGTGCATTGTAGTGCTTTGCGTTTGAGTGCATGTATTGGAAGAAATGCTAAATGTTAGACTAATTCAACCTGAAAATGGACTTTCTCAGGATAGGGGCTTAATAATCTTATTTTTTAAATATTGGAACTGTTAAGTGTATGTGGATGTATTATAAAATTGCACTGCACAGTCGTAGGCCCACATTAACTGTTCTATTCATGAAATATAATAAAAGGAAGTGCTTCATTTTAGTCTTTTGCATTGATCAGGGTTGTGATTAACAGCTTTTTAGGGTCGCAGAAGAATTTCAGATTTAAAATTGGCTGGTGTAGATAATAGGCTGTTGAGTTGCCCATTGTGGCCTGTTACTAATGACCTGCTCCACTGTTTAACTGAGCCCATTGCATCTCTATTTCTTCGAAATTCAAAAATGCGCCATGTGACTGAACCTGTTTATAATATGACCCAGTAGTAGCATTTATATGCTAAAAAGTAAGGGACCAAGGATTGAGCCCTGGGGAACACCACAGGTCAAAGGGGCCACAGAGGACGAGGTCTTAACCATGGTAATTGAGAAAGTCCTGTTCATTATGTAGGATTTTTGTTTTATATTAAAGCATGTGACGACTTAGTTAACAGAACTATGTAACTTGATAGAACGTAAAATGTCCATAAAGGGCCAAATAGTTTTCTAGAAACAAGCTTTGCTAAAAGGTCGAGTTGATCTGATTGAATAAGACTATTTTCCATGAATACAAAATGTCATCATGAAAGTATTTTATCAGTCTGATTTCATGTTTGCTGTTTAAGAACATGCTTGACCAAACTAATTGTCATTTTATGGTAAATTTAGAGAGACCATTTCGGAGATATTGAATTAATAAATTCCCTGAAGATATACAGACATGCATTGTGATTTTGGGCTATAATAACCTTGAATTGACGTAAATCATCATCTGCTGATGTGAGTATAGTCCTGGGTAATAGTTAAGCAGAGGGTCTGAATAGTACTCAAATGCGGTCTCGCAGCATTTGATTCCATTGAAGAAAGAAATGAAAGTAAAGGTGTTCGAAATAATTAAAAACCCTGTGATCCTGGATCTACTGGACTGTGTGGTCCCAACCTATTAAATCTGTCATGCTAAAGAAACTGAATCTCATCAAACTGCGCTTTGATCTACTTCACTTTGATATTTCAATGAGATGCAATGGAATGAAACCAATTTGATTAATACATTTAGCATTTCCATTTGTCCGCTGATTGGAGTCAAGATGAATTAAACACACTGTGCTATCTCATGCACCATCTATCCCTGTGGTTTCATGCCAATAGTTGCTGAAGGGCGTACAATCTGATAATATGAAACTAAATTCATTTCAATCTTCAATCTTCAATGAGATTTTTTTTATCTTCGCATTCCTCTCGAGTATATCTCTTATTATGTGCAAGCAGGGGAAACGGTCTTGAGATACATTCATTAGGATCTGTTTTTGCATGTTGTTCACATTAACAATATTATGGAATACTCTTTTGAGATGTTAAAACATGACATTCATCGGGAAAAGAATATCCTTAATTGCATGAAAAATGTCAAGGTCAACCACAAGCATAAATTACAAACATGCATCTCGTGTCCTCAACTTGTCTTTACCAATTCTGCAAATCAACGATTTTCTTTGTCACCTTCACCATCCATCCCATTAGACATCAAGCTCCTATCACTGCTTCCTGGGGTAATTCACTCGCTCAGTTTCACAGTTCAATGGTTTCTGCAGCGCAGACAAGCCCTCTAAACCTATGAGACCAAAACCTGTCAATTACCTGGAAACTCTGATACTGTCACTAAATGTACCAATCAAAAGTTTATAATGACAGCGATAGACATTATAAGTCTGCGAGAACATCAGGATAGTGGCAAGGTCGGGAAGAATCAGATACCCTTGGAGTGGGGAAATCTCTGGAGGGTGTGATGTGAAGTATAAAGCTACAGCAGAGGATCAAAAAAGTGTCAGAGTGGACACACATCAAAAATCCTATATGAGAACATGATACAGAAGTGATGAAACCTTAAACTGACCAACTGAGGAAGGTTCATCCTTTTCTAGACGTAATGACAAGGATAAATGGAGCAATGCTCAGCGTCATTCCGGCTCTCTAAACACCTCTCCACAAGGCAGAGAGAGCACAATATTCATCCCTGCTGACAGCTAAATAATAGATGTATAAAAAAGTAATTTTCCTCGTGAACTCAATCTTGCTCATACAACTACAAATTCAGAATCTCAAGAAAATGGATTATACTGTCTGTGTGTCATATATCCATGTTAACATGAGTGACCATAAGATATACATTTTCAGGGTTGTATTTGTGAAGATTTATGGAGTACTCTAGGAAAGGTCTTGAGGTTGGATATGACAGAGCCCTGATAAGAAATATCTGTTAAAACGAGAATCTCCTGTTCCAATACTCATTATGAATGCTACCAGCAAAAGAAAGAAAAACATGCAGCAAAAAACTACATTTACTGATAAAATAAATTGTATGTGTAATTAAATGAAGAAAGGAAAACTCTTGTTGGTGTACATTGTAATTGATGAACGAGATGTAAATCAATTTCTTTTATTTCGGTCAGCCTGCTAAAATATTATGCACATTCTGTATTCATCTTGGAATAGACTGTGAACTAAAATCTCAGATTGACGGTCACCATCACTGATGGTATGCAACAATTTCTCAAACAATAGTACTGCTACAGTAGGTAGCATTGCAATGTAATCTCGGGGGGCCATAAATCACAAGGTTTCCACAAATCACAAGCACAATAAATGAACACTATCTCCAACATGATCCCTAAACACCAGGTACCATTCCTGATGTTCTGCACTGCATCTCTGTCTTAAACCCAGGAGCACAATATCCAGAACACTACCTCTCTTGGATTTGGACTCCAAAAGACTGAGAGTGTGATTGAGAGTGTGTTGGCTGATAGGACCCTGCTCTGATGCTATCCCTCAGATATACATCATAAGACATCATAAGGGGGGGGGGATCCCGCAGGCATTGGGATTAGCCTGTTAGATTTTCACTGTAGGTGATAAGGGACAGAAGAGAAGGCTGGCAGAACTACACAATATAATGGGGAGTTGGGAAAAAAGCGATAGCAGAGAGTCCAAGGACCGCACTGCCTGGTGTAAAGCATGTGTTAGGAAAAATAGTGCACTCAAGTTTGAGAGACTGTGAACAGTAGCTACAATGAAGGACAACTATAGCTTATAGGGATAGGTGAACATCACCTGCACAATGGGTTAAAACACATACATTAAATGCCTTTCAATCAGAAGACAGGGAGAGCGAAGATCTATGTGTATTAGCAGATGATTATATTTGATAATTAATCTATTAGAGCAGAGGTCCCCAACCCCGACGCAGACCAGTACCAGTCCGTGGGTCATTTGTTACTGGGCCGCACAGAAAGAATAAATAACTTACATTATTTCCGTTTTATTTATTATCTGAGTCTGAAAGATGTTTTATTTTGAAAAATTACCGGATTCTTTCCGTTACATCCGTCTATGACTCACTCTTGATGCATGTCAAGACAATTGTCTCAGTCCCGTGATATGTTCCCGCTAAAATTAAACCCACAAACTAGCAAAATGAGTACAAAACAAACGTTTTTGGAAAGTTTCTTTGCGAAGGGGAAAAGGCCCAGTGAGGAGACAGAAGAAGAGTCTATGACTTCCAAGAAAAAGAAAAGTGCATTTACCACAATAACTAACAGACAATTAGTTAATGTGGTAAATGCACAGACAATACCAGGATAACAGACAATACCAGGAGTCCTACTTAAAATATGGATTTATCGGGACAGGTGATTCCCACGCATCAAGCCCGCTCTGTATAATATGTGGCGACCGGCTCTCTAATGAGGCAATGAAGCCTTCAAAACTGCTTCGCCACTTGGAGACCAAGCACCCTGCATTAAAAAACAAGCCTTTTGAGTATTTTGAAAGAAAAAAGCGTGAACAAGAAGGACAGAATCAATTACTGAGTGCTACCACATCAACAAATGTGAGTGCACTGAGAGCATCATACTTGGTGGCTAACCCTATTGCTAAGGCTAAGAAGCCATTCACTATTGGTGAAGAATTGATGGACCTGGTTGAATGAGCAGTGTGAAGTGGATAATTGAAACTGAGTGTATGTGAAAGGTGGGAATAATAAAGTGGTATGAGCAGTAACCGTGGCCCAAGTGTGTGAGGGGGTAGTCATACTGACTGATCTTTTAATAAATCTTAATTTTTCTATGAGGACAAGATTCAACCCATCCCTAAGGAGCGGTGGACAGCCCCTATGAGAGTTATTTTGGGTTTGGGGTCTTGCTTAAGGACCCTTTGACATGTTGGCTGCAGGGACTGGGATTGAGCCGCTGATCTTCCGATTGGAGAATTACTGCTTATTAGGGAAATGAAAGTATTACCTTTGCCCTACTTGTTTCTGATGTATTTCCTCATGTTATGTCTGGCGAGTGATGGGTTGCAGCATTCAGTCTGAAGGACCAGATAGCCTGACCTGGTAGATTGGCCCTGACATTGTAAGCATATAAGGATCCTGCTGGATCTGAATGGGAAGATTCTGGGATGAGACTCACACCTGAGCGTGCCGGAATATTCTCTGTTAAAACAGATCTATCTGTAATAAACCGATATATATTTACATCAGACAACTGAGACTCCTCAAGTTAATTCCTTTTTTTCAAATGATCAAAACACAAGATTTTTCTTCATCACTGCTCTAGGTTCTGATCGTTTTCAGTGCTTTCGACAATCTGGTTGAGATCCAGTCTAAGATTTATGAGAGGTGATGGGTAGAGCTAGAGGTTATAATAATAATAATAATAATAATACATTTAAGGTTAGCATGTTACGTGCAAGGAAACAACCATGGCAGTCGTCACCACACGGCAGTTGGTTTGAATGCCTTGTATATGAAGACTTTGTGATGCATCAGTGCCAATTTGTCTTTGATTCTTTGGCTTAACACTCACCCTGGAGTCTCAGGAACCGAACACACCCAATAGAGGCTAGTGAAAGCCCTCTCCTTTATCCATGCAGACACAGATAAACTATATAGAATAATCCCCCAAGTATAGCTCTGGCAAAGGCACCTCAGCTCTCTCCTGCTCACATATCAAACATGTATTCCCTCAGCCCTCTAAATCCGAGCTTAACCCTCAACCCGCAAAACCAGGCGGCTAGTTATCACCACGGCTTTGACATTAGCATGAGTGCCCTCTCTCATTTGGGAGATCTTCTTAAGAGTCAGGCTTGATAAAAAGCTTTACTCTCTACCGCTCTTACCATTCCTGACTTTGACTCACCCTTCCTCTGCCTAGACCTGCCTGACTCTAACTATAAGGTGGAGATGAAACGATTCATTCTGCTTCCTTTTCGCCCACTTTTCTATTATCATTCAGTGCTTGCACAGCCCTGCTTGACATTTTTCTTGTCTTCTGATTTTCTTTTGCTTTTCAGTTGAGATTTTGGAAGCAACTGCTGCCCTGTGCAAAAAAGGGACCCTATTTCACTATTATTATATGCCGAGTCACCTCTACTTTATCTCCTTATCATGTGATTATAACCAATTCCTTCTGGCAATTTCTTTTAATGACTAGGTGAATTACTACTCTGTATTAATAAGGGTTTTACGAGGTTTAAGTATCCACGGGGATCGATGAAATAGCATGCTACCCTCAAGCACCTAAATGTAGGAATAATAACTTGTTGGTGTCAGAGGAGGTTCTGGGCTGATGCAAATCTTTGATCAGCCCAAATATGATGAAACCTGGTTAACTCACTCAAACTTTTCTTTAAGTCCATTTTGTCACTCCATGTTATCTGACCATTACATAACTTTAGAAAACTAGGCGCTAAAAATATATATCAGTATAAAACTTTGATAGTGCTAATATACTTGTTCGTGGCTGAATGGGGAGGGCAAACGGACATGAAAGCGCGGCCGGAAGCATGAAGGGGTGCCAAAACTGTGGATTATGAAAGAAGGTGATAATAAAATGAAAGCATAAGACTAGCAAGAGATTATGCTAATGAATCCATTCCCTATTCATCATCGGCTAATCGGCATGTGAGAGAGAGAGCGGGAGCAGTAGTATTTTCTTGAGTATTGGAAGTGTTGATTGAGCTGGCCGTGAGTTAAATAATCTCTGCTGCAAGAGGTCCTGGGGTGGGGTCAAAGGGGCTAAGACCTATTGTGACAGCTCATGGTTTGTGTGTGTGTGTGTGCGTGTGTGTGTTTGTTATGACAGCGATAATGTCCTCAGAAGATCCTCATAGCAGTTTTCAGCCATATTTGGAGCACTATGACTTCCTGCTTTGCTCCACCTTTTGTATATATTTTACTTTACACTGCTTCATACACATCCATATGTAGGAACATCAGTTTATATTCTTTATTACCATAGATAAGGACTTTTTACTGTTTACTGCTGCTGATATTCTGAATCCATTTTTTTCTCATGGTCTGCTTTGTTGTTTTATATTCTTTTGTGTAGAGTGAAATTCTCACTTCAAATGAAAAGGCGTTGGGATGCTGCTCACAGAGACACAACAGACCGAACCAGTCAATTGCTGGTTTCAATCATATAGTCCACATCTGCCTTTGACCCCTGTGACCTTTATTGTGTGGTCAGGTGAAGGGGAAGAGGAAAAACATGAAAGGTCTGGCAGATCAGTGCTTGCGTTTTGGAAAGGGGAACTGGTCCGGGAGCCTCATCATACTGACAGCAGATTAGTGCTCCACGGCGCCAGAGCAGACGGTGCAAGATTAACTTTGATGTGCGATACCACACAGAGCAGCCACTGGATATCAGCTTCTTCCACCAAATGTCCCCTTAACTCTGCACTGCACGCAGAATAGTAGTCACTTGCTACTGTATATAAAAATAATCTTTAAAAAAGACAACGAAAAGAACCCACTACCAGAATCTGGGTTCTTACCACAAACAGACATAGAGGATTTTAAATTTCAATGTGCCGGTTTTAGTAATTAGCCACTTAGATCTGAATTTAGAGATTAGCGGGACAAAGTTTTGATTGCTTTTTTTTAAATTTCAAAGTGTGGCTTTAAAATCTCCGCTCGTGAAAACCGGTTCCCTTATCACGAGCAGAAATGTTCAGTCCGTACAAAAAGATGTATTTATTTTGTGGCTCCGGAGGAGCTCTGTCAAGTCTGAGAAAATAAACCAGATGATGTCATAACAGTGTTATCAGGGTTTTCTGTGCTTGGGCTTGGAAAGTTCAAATTTATAGCATGAAGCCACAATTATAAAACCGGAAGAATAGGCTGTGATAGAAGTTGGCTGGGAGTTTTTGAAAGATGTTTTTCAGTGGAATTTTGATAATGGCGAAAAAAACTCTTTTGTGTAAACATTAAAAAAAAAAGCAATTCTTCCCGTCCTTCCTCTGCTTTCCCTCCACATCATTGAGTGATGTCACCCCTTCCCAATCAGTATTTCTCTGAATATTTCTGTGTTCTCCACAATGCACATGTTCTTGTGTTCCCCTTGTGGTTTTTGTCCCTGAAGGTTTGTTTTCTTATTCGTTTTCTCTCTTCTTAATTTATCCTGTGGTTGGATCCTTTTGTTGGATTACTCTCATTTGGGCTTCAGAATTTTCTTGAAGTGCTTGACATTTTTTGTTAACCACTGTACCTGTTACTGTGGATCTTTAAGGTTTGTTTTTCTCTTCACTTTTATTTGCCTCGTTGAATCTGCCTTAAAGTTTCCGTAAAAAAAAAAAGTGTTATTGTTTTCAAGATTTTGAAGGGAAATGCAGTTTTTCTTTTATTCAGCTTTTAATTTACCTGAAATTTCTAGGAAATCAATTCCCCCACTGAAAGTCAGCTTCATCGAATTTACAGTGTAGTCTCAGAATGGCAACAATTCTGTTCAAATGACTCAATAGCATTGTCCTTTCCCAGACGGGACGCAGTTACCCAGATAGTCAGCAGATCCTAAGCACCGGTGTTTTTCCTCCTTTCATTTTTTTTTTTTTTAAGACCATTTTGTGAACAGTTTCATGTGGGACAGTTGAATTAATGTGCAATAAAGCAGCAAGCTAACATAACAGCTCGCTGGAGGAAAATGCCCCCAGTATTTACATCCAATGTTATGAAGAGCGCCTCTCCTCCATGAGTATAGTAGATGTTTCCTTTTGCACAGTGAGGAAATAAATAGTTCCTTCATGGACCTGCTTACAATAAATTCTGTTTTTTAAATGTAAATGTTTTTCAAATTGATCAATTTTGCCTTCTCTTCAACCACACAAATAGTACATACAGGATAGGTTATGCCTTGCATTGAAAACTGTATGTACAGAACTCAATACAGAGATGGCCTCAGATTATTTGTCAAAGCAATGAAAGTGAGATTTCTGTATTCCTCCAGGAGCATATTTGAAACAAACGTCAAGGTGCAAAATTCCATTCATTTAAAAAAAAAAACAGTTGCGCGTTCAAATTGGTACTTCAAAAAATCTCACAGTGAAGCTGATGGGAATAGTAAAGGCTGGGAGGAGACACAAAGAGTGGTGAAGCGTAGAAATGTACTGAGCGCTCCCTCAGTACCTCAGTACAAGAGAGTGTGAACACAACCAGACTGGTGACAGCAGTGAGCCCTAATAACAGCCGGTACCACAGACCAGTGAGAACCTTTAGGGACGTATTGGGAATACGAATCTCTTCTACCAGCCGACTGGCCCCCAAAGGCAGGGTAGAAGTGCTGGCTGCAGATATAACCACAACCTCCACAACGGCACCACGTCACTTCATGTACATTGGGGATGTCATTACTTTTTCCATTTCACTCCAGAATACTTCTCACAACACAACCGAAAGGTAATTTTGCTGATGAAGACTAGTCCTGCATCCAATCTATCAGTCGTCAACAGGTTTGTTGTGCTTTCACAGCAGGGGTGGCTGAAGTTAAATTAAACTGACCCTGGGTGAGTGGGAGAAATGTGTACTTCAAGGCATAACTCCCATAATTTATAACAGGAGAGGACAGGCACACAGCAAATTCTTCCTCAGTGTCTTAATGATCTTCACACACTGAGGACAGGCAGAGTATAGTCACAAATTTGGTTCCACCACAAGAAGAAGACCTCAAATGTGCCGTTAAAAATCATGTGTGAATGAAGGTTATTCATTTTAATCAAACTACAGCGCACCCTTCCTCCCACTATCCCTTGGGGTTGCTATATTTAAGCACTTTTTCATTTCTTCTATTTTTTTTGATCTTGGCTAACGGCAAAGCAATTGCTTTGTGGGATGTCTGCCCTTGAAGAATCATAGAAAAGAAGGAGATATTTATACATAGCCTACAGTAGACGTGGAGTGAGAACAAGCTGTATCAAATTCAACATGTTCCTATTTGACTGTAAAGTGTTAAAAAAAAAAGAAAAAAATCATATCACAGCCACTTTTCCCTGGCCAGCTTTACAGGTTTTATTTCTTCTTTTTTTTAAATCATGTTTCAAATCCAAAACAGAAGGGATGTTGGTTTTGTACCTGTGCTCTAAGATTAGCTGTCAGTCCTAGGGGAGACAGAAAGAGTTGGAACATTTGTCTCCCATTTCTTCCATTCATTTGCCTGCTTTCTAATTGGACTTCTCCATCTGTTGGGGTCTACAAATTGTCTTTGGGGAATGCTACAGCTAAAACCTCCTACCAAGCACATAAATGCACTGGGGACTTCTTGGAGAGCCGCCATGCCAGGCACTGAAAGAGTCTTCATCGTGCATTTGTGTGCCTGTGTGATGTATAATCAGAACTCCAGCAGCACACAGCCTGAAGATAAGTAGTTATTTAGCATGCATTGAACTCCATTTGAAGCTGGTAAGGTTGGCTACTTGGTAAATTAATCTTTCTAGCACATAGCATATTGGGTAGAGTGTGACATACTCAAATATGAATATTTCACAAGATGATGATGTTGTTGCTTAGCTGAAACACAGCGTCAGGAGTATTGGCGGTACGTTTCATGAACTCCTGATGAATCTTTCTCCTCTGAAGTCCCCAAAGATGTTATGCCAAAAGATTTTGGATTTCTGCTTTTTTTGGATTTTTCCAATTTTCACTTAGAGTTGTTAATGACATGGGAAATTGTGTTGCTGATGCTTGTCTCTCTTTACATCCCATTGACTGGGAGTTGAATACTCAGGAGCGAGCAGTGGGACGTGTGGCAGTGTATTTGTGGCGATGATAACAGCCCATTAACTTTGATGGATTCCATTTCATAGAAAAGACGATGGGAGTTGAACGACAGCGATGCCGCATGTTTTCTGTCTGCAACATGTGCACTCAAAATTGTGGGGAACAGCGTGGAAGAGTAAACTATAGATGTACATATCCATGCAAAAATAGATTTTCATGTCCTAATGAAAACACTTCACCTTTGGAGGTAACTGAATGTCACATTCCTGCTGGATATCCCCTCAGGATCCTCATGCATGCTTCCCTTGAAACCTCCAGAGGACAGTAATGACAAGAGGACACAGGAGTCAACATCACACAGCAGATACATCAGAAATATTAATGGTGTAGTGTGTCTCTCTTGCATTCTTAAAACATGAGGCAGAGGGTCTGAAAGTACAAGAAATGAGACTAAGCCCGACATGGAGTTGATTACAGTATGTGCTATTATTAATGCTAACTGCCTAGGTGGCGCTTTTCTCTGCTAACTTGCCTGCATGACTTTGTGATTTGACCGAAATGTGTGACTTAGTAAAAAACAGCCGCTTGCCATTCCTCTGTGGCCGTCATTTATAGATAAGACTGCATGCCAGAAATCTAACTCTTTAGCTCCTCCAAAGGGATTATGGACAATTGGCTAAGGGGGAAATTACAAATGATGATGAACTGTGTACGGTTTTCCACTACCTTGAAAAGGGAGAAAAGATTTGAAATGCAATCCTGAAGCAGTTGAGATCTTCCCGCGTAGTGTGTCTGCTCGGTAGGAGCTAAACCTGCACTTTATAAATAACTAGACAAACATGTCCGTTTCCCTTACCCTTCCAAAAGATTGTTTAAAATTGATAGCATCTTTAATGGCATAATAGGATTTGTCATTTTGTTTTTTTTGCCTTCAACTTCAATAAGCTCGCCTTGTTGGATCTTGTTTGTCATAAGCCAAACCTACCCCTCGAGTGTGTTACCATTATCCGCAATTAAGCTTAAGAAATAATTAAACTGTTTGTAAATCATCTTATGTTTGGGAGACAAATATCGTTGCCATATTTCAGGACAGTCCATACAGTCCAACAGAACACGTTTCACTTCACATGTCAATTTCAACACTGGAGCATTAATAGGATTCTTTGTTTAGTGACCAAAACATATATAAGAGAGAATTTAACGGAAACGCTATGAAAAGTGTAACTGAGGAACACTGATCAGCTACAACATTATAACCACTGATGGGTGAAGTCAGAATAACATTGATAATCTCATTACAATAGCATCCGTCAGTCGGTGGAACATATTAGGCAGCAAATAAATAACTTGTCCTCAAATTTAAGGTGTTAGAAGCATGGAAATTGGTAAAGATCTGAGTGACCTCAACATGCTCTGACCGCTAGGTCAAAGCATTGCCAAAACTGCGGGTCCTCTTGGGTGTTCCCAGTCTACAGTTGTTAGTGCCTATGAAAGTGGTCTAGAAGCACAACTGGGTGAACCGGCAACAGGGTCATGGGTGCCCGAGGCTCACTGATGCACGTGGGAGGTGAAAAGATAGCCTGTGTTGTCTGAACCCATAGAAAAGATTAATTCATATAATTTGAATACACTGACTACAACGTAAAGGCTATGGAAAATGAAATAGACCCGGACAATAATTTCTTCTCTAATATCAATGACAATTGCTGCTACTGCAATGAAGAACAGCACAACCAAACCATTAAGGAAAATGTCAGACTATCATTAATACTATCCAACAGCAGAAGCCTGTATGCCAATTTCAACAACATCAAGGAATACTTAAGATAATTCACACTACTTTCATCAATTGCCATATCTGAAACCTGGATCAACCCTGATAAAGGATTGGACCTCAAATTTGATTGCTGGGAGTTCAATTAAATAAATTAGAAAAAAACCTGATTTATAGAGTGTAAGAATGTTTGACAACAATCAGAATGCAGTGGCAGACCGTGGTTTATCCACTTGGGCCTAACACAATACTTCCTCAATTACGCTGCCCTCTCATACAGATACAGGCTGCTGTCAGAACCGTCACAAGCCTACATTCAAAGAGACAGTAACATTTATCTAGTGTAATTAAGTGGTTAAATTGAGGTTCAACATCATCATACAACCAACAAGAAAACAAAAATGCCATCAAATGTAAATAGGATTCAACAGTATTTCTGTTGGCATAAAATACATTCCATCAGGCGTAAGCCGGAATCTTGATCTCATTCCCACTACAACACCGGCAAACATCTTCAGCAAGCAATAATCAACAGCTATTTAAGATACTTAAAAATTAAACTCACCAAAACTGCTCCTTATCTGGAGCTATAGAGTCTGTCCTCTTTTCTTTCCATAAACAAATATACCAATATCACGATCCTAGAGACTTACAATATACAATCATTTTCCATATGACATGGAGGTCAGTGCTGACATGCTGTCAATAAGTTTTAATTTGTTGAAAAGGAGCTGCAAGGATAAGAAATCTATCGCTTCCGAAAACGTTATACTGACATAGCACGAAGATGCCTTATAACACGCCCGGCCAGCTATTGGCCGAGCTAGCTACCACTGGCCTGTCAAAGCACATGCCCTAAATGGCAACTTGGAAATCTGATTGGTTAATTTTATGATTAAAAAATAAGACTATCAACAAAATCGTGCCATTTTATTTTAATAGCCGAGGCCTCCACTCTTGAAGCTGCTTGCCACATGTAGATGTCTCACCCAGAGACTGCAGTGGAGAAAGCTGATTGGATGAAACAAAGCTTAGTTATATGAGCTCACTGGAAGCAGCAGGAGAGAAGCAATGAAACGGATGGGCACAAACTTTTCAAATACATGTAGTCTCAATTAAAATAAATATTTTAATTGAGACTACAATTAAAATAAATATTTTATTTGTATTCTCAATTATCATTGAATTGTATCATTTGTATATGTGTATATATATGTATATATGTGTATATATATGTGTATTTATATGTATTTATATGTGTATGTGTATATATATATGTGTACAATTTTCGCAATCTGGTGGTTTGCAGTACTGATGTACTGGTGTGTTTTTGTTAAGGCTTTCTGTGCCCACCAGTAATAAGCCAGAAATATTTTTTTTTTTTAAATCAGCTGAAATTTATCATTCAAGTGCTGATACATGGTAACAGACTTCCGATCAAACGGCACAATTTGATGTACAAGTTGCATGTATGCTGTCAAAACTGTGAGACTACATACGCAGCAAAAAACAATCTGGAAGAAAACATAGTAACATGAAGTTTACTCAATATAAACTTCTGCGAGGTAAAATCTTCCAGGTTAACTCTTTTAATCACTCTCTTCTGTGTGTAGGTTGAAGGAAGCAGAGGGCATCATTGCTGTCATTTATTTTCACCAACTGAGTGAGAGTTTTCATTTGAATATCCCGGAAAACAAAGCACATGGACCTTCCCTTTAAAGAAGAGGCAAATATTAAAACTTTGGCAGTGACACACCTTTTCATGAGAAACTAGTTTAAGGTGAAAAAGAAATATGTAGCCCCTGAGCCCATGCCCTGTTTAGTCTCAGTTTGACCAAATGGCCTACATTAGGTGATATATTTGGCTATTTATAGAAGCTGGTGCAGGCAGGAAACAGCTGCCATGCGTCAGGGTGACAGGCTGACATCCCTCATCCCAGCAGGACCTCCCTGCCAGGCAGACAGGAGGTAGCTCTTCATACCTAAACTGAAAGGGGACATACCCTCTTATCATTCATTCTGCAAACAGAAACTAATAATCTACGGAGCCTGTGGCAAAGACTCAACAATGAAACTGGGTTAACAGCGTCAAGTATGTGCAGCTTTGGATGAAGCTGCACTTGTATGCTTTACAAAGACCAGTACTCTGCCTTTACAGTGAATGCCGTGGATTTTATTCAAGGACGATCAGAATTGATCATGAGGAGCTTTTATTGTGGTAACCTGGTGTTGTAAACCGGCGCAAGATTCCTCAGCTCCTACAAAAATGAAACAGTTCATGAACGGTTAAGCAGAGCCTTAAGCTGACAAACGGTCTATATCAGTATTCATGACTTTGCAATAAAGCTTTGCATGTTACGGCATTATTAATGGACTTGTAAACCCAGTTTCAATTAATGTAGGAACATCAAAGTTTCACCAATCGCTGAGACTGATGACAATCTATGGCTTAAGTTTGTGTCTGGTACATGAAAGTCTGTATTGATTTCATTGTGCCAACAGGAAACATGAGAGGAAGTGGTGCAAACCTTGTAAATTACTATACAGTGACAGTGAGTCGGCATTAAATAAATGTATGCTTTACAGCTTTTATGTGTAGGAGCTTAAAACATCATGATAGCTGTCTAGTTAATGATAGCTGTCTAGGTGTCACTTCACTGCGGTTCATGTTGTGTTGAAGCTTTAAAAACAGTCTTCCTCATCATTCTTCAGTCCGTGCACAGCCACCAGTTATTCTTTTCTGTTTTTATTCACACAGGAGATTTGTGCCTGCTGTTAGCTATAATCTCTGAATCTCTGCTGATCACAGATGTTGGCTTGTTGGCTGACGGGCATTTTTGAAATAGAAACAAATGTCAGGGGGAGGGATATTCACACTTTCGCTTTATAAAGGTTGGCACCATTTCATGATGTCTGCACTGCTGTCCCATATGCGTAAGAGATAAAATCCAGTTTGAGGAAGAATAGGCCCCACCCAAATTCCTCTCAGTGATGGGACAATCATCACCTTCCTCCCAATTTCTTGTTCCTACATCTGTGCTGCAATGCTGGATTTTGAGGTCAGGAAGGGAGCGATGGATGGTTTGGGTCTGTGAAATGCAGCATAATGAAGTCTTGGTTTATCATAGTGACAGTGGCATCTAAAAATAAAAGAACAACTGTTTCCCCTTCTGTCAGCACTCATTGCATGCCAATACATGGAGTGGTGTGATATTCAGACAGGCATAATAGGCTTTAAAATGTTACAGCTCTCCCTTAAAGCTTGCTCAAGTGCCCTCAAAAAGGCCCCAAAAAATCTCAAAATGCTTAATTCTACAGTTTTTTCACGATGCTGATGAGACTGTGAGGGAATGAGTCATATCAATTCATTCCTCTTTTGACACTACTGCAAAAATGAGTTAGAGGAGACGGCGTGATTATCTGTGTTAGTTTGTTTTGTTTCTCAGCATTACATCCATAAAGTTCAATTCTGTGATGGATGTGGGTACAGATGCAGATTCTGGATAAATTATTCACAACATTGTGTATATAGCATGCATAAAATCAAGGTTTTATTACCACCGCCAATGAGGTTTTGGTTTTCACTGCTATGCGTTTGTCTGTTTGTCTGCTTGTTTGTTTCTTTATTTGTGAGAGAGATTATACAAAAACTACAGGACGGATTTTGAAATTTAACCCAGAGGTAGGTTTTTGCATATCTGAGAGGTGGCTATACTTTGGTGACATTACTTGTTTTGCGCTATTTGAAATAAAATAAAAATAATAATCCGTTTGGAGTAGTGATGTCACAATGTGGTTTTGTTTAGGGTTAGAGCTGGGGGCTCAGTTTCAAAAATTCCTTTGATTTTTTTGATGTTCCTTGGGGGTGGAGCTTGGGGCTCAGTGGGCTGAATAGTAATACCGAAGTGGATGGTGCAGGAGACAACTGGGTACAGAGTACTGAGAGGTAGTCAGAGCATTTGTTTGAGTCACTCAGGCAATACTGGAGAAATCTGCATGAATATTTCCAAATTCCTGGTTACTGTTGTGCTTTGGTGGAGGTTTGTGCTCTCTTAGTGTTTTTTTAAGTTTTCCTATGTTTCGGTGAGCTGCATTGCATCGTAGGGTTGGTTTTAGATGAAGGCCATAACTGGGGAAGTATCATGATTTTTGATTCTTTTACCAGTATAAGGGAAAATGATAATAGGCTAATCATAAGAAAAAATATTACTCTATGTGGAACTGGATCCAGATCCGTATCATAATCCAGATCAGGAAGATTATCATATACTGTGTATTTTGACGGCACAAATATGTATTTGACCACAGTAAATGAGAAGTTGAAGATGTGGCACTTATTCAGAGTCACATCTTCAGAGTCACATCTCTGAATAAGTGCATCAAACAAACAAAGAGGAGAGAAGTTTGTATCTATATAAAAATAATGGACCTTTCCACGGAGGAAAATCCCATTCTTATTGGTGACATATAATGCACTGATTATTCTAAATTCATTCATTCAGGTTTCCAGGGTTAATAATTAGGAGGTATTGGTCATCATAGGGATATCATCATAGTGTTTGCTACGCTCTGAGTGGAATGATACAACAACAGATGATTTCCTCCATGAGATACAAAAAAGGAAACACTTATTATAGACTCTCACAAGCATGCCCATTTCTTCTTTCAGAGATTTGAATGCTGCTGGAAATGACCAAAAGGGTTCTTACCTGAGAAAAATATTTTACAGTTGTTTGGGTTTTATTGGCAATAGCTTTGACAGAGGCATAGGGTCACTGAGTGCTTTTCTAGTTTCAACACTCTACTTTTCTGACATTACAGTGAAGTCATGGCTGTGAAAATGAGTGTCTGAGTGAGTGAATGAGTGAAGGAGTGAGTGGCAGGGACTGGTAACTGCTCTGTTCTTGAACTCATAGAAAAGCTTAAAGTATGCAGCTGTGGAACATGTACTGAAAATGTGCTCTTAATAAAATGAAAATGACATTGATTAATACAAATTAATATAGACCAACCCTCAAAATAAGATTATTTCTGATGGAGAGATTAATGCAGTAGCACAGAGACTCAATGTTTATTTATTATTATTATTATTTATTGTTTGTTTTCCAACCAAACACACTGTTTATGCTTGCCTACTACACTAACATATAAAGGCCTCTTCTGTATTCAAACTTCTGTCATTATGACAAAGTGATTGTCACAAATTATTATTGAAAAAAATAATCACAATATCAATGTTAGAGCTTTGATTAGGTTTGGGAAATACATATAAATATAGGAAAAGAGTATTTCTGAAAATGAATAAATGTCACATTACGTCTTGTTTTGTACAAACACTTTATAATAACAATGACCTTTTTCTTATTTCCATAGTGTTTCAACTATTTATCTTTGAAAGCAGATGAAAAGACAACATATTAACATATAAGGTAAATTTAAAAAAATTAATAGAACATAATCAAAACGTGACACTGACGAACAAACTCGACACAGTTGGCAAAAGTGGACAATACTTCTAAATAATACTATACTATATAATAAATTGCTCTCTAAACAACACCAGCTGTCATCTTCAACAAATCCCACACTTTCATGTGGATTTCTAGGTTTTCTTTTATGTCTGGAAACGTCTCTTTTGTTGTTTTTCTGTATTTGCAAAAGATTGTTCTGCATATTGTGTATATATATTGTAAATCATAACATTTTTTTTCTTATGTTTTGGTGCGTTTCATTGCAGATGATAACTGATGCAGGCCGTAACTGGGAGTCTATCCTGAGTTTGGTTGATAAACCAAACGTGGTTTCGGGCTTCTGGCTCCAGAGAAAGTGTTTCCCTCTACTGTTTCTAGTTCTGGACCAGTCTTCTGACAGCCGAATGTTGTTTGAGAGACTGGCAACATTACAACTTCTTTAAGATGTAGACAGCTTGAACAACTGTATATTTGACCAGTCACGCCAAACACGGGATTTTCTGATTAGTCACATGTTTTTGACATTAAGTTGCATAATGCAAAAGTTTAATTCATTTTTTTTATGGATTCTTAACACCAGTGGGATAAATAGAATGAGATACAAAATGTTTTGAATGCATTTCATCGAACATATGTAGAAAGGTGTGCCCTGTGGAGGTGAACGGGTGAATAGATTGAGGTACTGCCATGAAGAGTGGATTCCCACCTCTAATTGGCTTGTCAGGATATTTTCTAATTGAGTTGAAGTATTTTCATTCAAGGGCTATTTGAGGAACACCATCGTCATGACAACCCAATCAGAGTGAAGGGAGGGTTTTAGCATCGCCATAGTGATTAAGAAATTTGCTTTCCAAAGTTGCTGTCCCTTAAATTTGTTCAACTTACTAGAAAAGAATAGTAAAAACAAATGTTGGATGTTGAAAGTATATTATGAACTATCCAAATAAGCATTAAATGCTCTCACAAAGAATAGAAAACTATTGAAAAATTATTTCTTCTTCGTCTTCTTCTCCTCATTATTATTATTAGTATTAATATTATTATTAATATTATTAATTCTTTTTGATTTAATTTCATATCTTAAACACAAGGGAAAACTACGACTCTTATTTGAGTTTTTTGGTCGTAACAAGTTACTTAATTTTGTTTAGCAAGTCCTGGTGTGCATTAATCCTTCTTATCAAAGAAGACTTTCTTTATAGCCATGCATAAGGCTAAATCCTCCTTGGTAGCACCTCTTACACATGGTGTCCCCCAGGGCTCCATCTCTGGTCACTTACTCTTTAGCATATGCATGCTGCCACTGTGTCATATTATAAACAGGCTCCGTCAAGCGGCACACATTTTTCTATAATAAAGGCTGAATCGAAATGTGCTCAACCAAATAGCTTGGCAGGACATTAAAGATTATAATAATTATTATTATTAATAATATTATAATATTATAATAATATTCATCTCATAAATTATGTCAAAACATCACTACTGTTCAAGAACATTTTTAACAATGAAAAGTCCCACATCAATACTGGTTAATCTGTCACTAATATTACTTGGAATCAAAACCAAGTGTTGTGGCACTGTTCATCACTAACACAAACAATTAGAATGGTATTCAACTTTGTCAACATAAGCAACCTAATAATAGAATAATAATGATAATTGTCCATAATGACCTTTACATCCAGTGCATCCTGACAATCATCCGTACCTTGTCCACTTCTAGTAGAATACATGCCCCTTAATATTGGTGGATTGATCATTGCATGAATCTAATACTAAGAAAATCAAATTTGCATACTACTTTATACTTCTACTAAGTGATTAGGAAGTATTTTGTGTGTGTATGCATACGCATCTCAACGACCAGACAAGCCATTTTCATCTTTATGTAAATGTTGAGTTTGTAAATAGGCCACGTAGCAAGGGAGAAGGAGATAGCTGATGGGTTAGGGTTTATCATTTCCACGCCATTCGATCCACTGATCTGGCATATACCACAACTGATATCTTTTACAACATATCAACTTTCAAGATAAGACATGATAGGAATTATTTGCCCATTTCATCAATCTCTGGAGCTGGGTCAGGGGTTCTGGACTGTTAGATTGGATGGAAGTGGAGCCAGGCAGAGCAAATGCTTTCTAACAACAATGAAATTGAGGTGATGTGTTTCCTCACAGATCTCCTTATTTCCTAATGCAGTGATGCTCCATTCATTCAGAGCAATTTTAATATTGTTCTGGAAAATTGTATTAATCTTTGACGTTGCTTGCAATACAAAGAAGATAAAAAATGCTGAGCGGTGTAAAAAACCCTGATGCCATATTTTATGTCCTCACACTACGTTACCCTGGCCCAAGTGCAGAACATGCTAGTCTATTTCCCTGCTTAATGCAGCACATTCAAAGTGAATTAATGAAAACCTCCGACATGGAAAGAGTGTTATTGGCGCTGCTTCGAAGACGGGTTGTCAAATAAATCGAATCTAAAGGAGGGAGAGGCATTTTGTCCTTGCCATATAGATTATTTATCAATCTGACCATCTGCAGTGATGCATTTCTGCTTTTAAAGTCACTTCACAAACACAGTATCCTCAATTCAACCTTCCAGCTGGCCACAATCTGTTTTTCAGTTCAGGGTTGACTGACCACAGATTTCTTTTTCACATTGTATTACTCAGTAAAAAAAACAACATATAAATAAACTGTCACTCAAATTTAATTCAGGTTGTAAATGTCAGTAATTGAAGTTTCTATCTACAAAGTAAAAGAATATGATTTAATTAATCTTTGATATCACTCATTTAACCACACACTGTAACTATGCTTTTGTTTAAAATGTGTAAGTGAGATGAAAATGTATATTTAGTTTAGCCAAAAAATTCTATTTCGGCTTTTATCCCCAATTCTGTCTTTCAGTGTGATTCTAATCTCTAATGAAGAAGGCTGCCTGTTTCCCATCCCTCATGCTCCCGCCTCCATTTCACTGTCATTTGCATGAGCTGAAAGGAGCTTACACAGGATGCTTCTCCATGCCAGGTTCCCTTCATTAAATCACCTGTCACTTTAGGACTATTATGCCAGCCTCCTATTAGCATCACCTCTCCTCCCCAATAAAGCACCTGGAGGAGCGCTGAGCTTACAGGCTAATGGCAACCTACACATCTCACGCTTCTGCTCTACACAGAGATACATCAGGTTGCTCGTAATGGATTGCTGATTTTCATAATGTGAATAACATAAACAATGCCAAGTGCTGTAATGTATTCTAGTGAACACAGAAATTACACTCATTGCAGTGCATAATCAAACACACCAAATGTTCTCACTGACAGTCGAGCTCAGATGGAAAAAAGAGTGAAAATCCTCTGCATTGCCTGCCAGTGGCACGGTAATTTATTCAACTACAAGAGTACTATATCATCAACAACACATTTGTTATCTCTTGTGTACAGATACTGTAGACCTCTAGATTGTTCCTGTACATTTCACTTATATTTGGCATAGAGAGAGAGTGAGGGAGAGGGAGGGACAGAGAGAGAAACAGACAGAGAGAGAGACCGAGGGGGGGGGGTTCAAAAAGCCTAGCCCTGCACCACATTGAACAATGATGTTAGTGCTTGGCTTTGCAGACTTTGATTGCCAAGAGGTTAAGGTGTCAAAACTAGCACGCATGATAATGGTTATACTCCTGGTGGTTTATGGGCCCCTATTGACCCTTGTGTGTGTTAACCTTGTCTTTTCTGTCTTATAAATCATATCTTGAGAGGTTTATATTGCTCACTTGTCAAGACTTTCCATCTGTATTTGGTGGTTGGAGCCGCCGGGCAGACAAACGACATGGTGAGAAATTTTAGATCTGCAAGTTATTTCAATCTTCCAAAGTGTTTTATTTGATTGTGGAATAATACACGTAGTAAATGTAACCGATCAGTAATTTGGGGGAACATTCATATTGGCATTGCCAAGAGGTATCTATGAGGGTAGTCAGAAAAGTGTGCGACTGAAAACATGCCTGTTTCAGAAGCAAAGGCCTGTTGTGTCAATCAAAGGTAATGTCTGCTGGTGTCAAGGGGAACGTGTCTGTCAGGCTAAATCCGGTCCACCCCACACTCTTCCCTTGTGGGTTGCGCTTGACTTCCATCGTTTTCACAGCTGCTCCAAGCAGTGCACTCCATTACACCTTAAATCACTTAAAAGATCTGAGGCACAAAAAACTCCCTCTGTAGCTAATTCTCCCTGACGGTTTGGATCACCCAACAAAAAAGAGCAGAAAAATAAAAGATATCATTATCTTTATATTGAAATAAATTGCTGTCTTACTGCTACTATTAAGTGATGTTTATGGCAAAAGCAGCTGCAGAGAAAGTTCAGTCAGGAGGATTACTCCTTTGACTTTGAGGACATAGTTTATTTCCCATACCACACTGCCGTTCACACCTTTCACACTTATTGAATATACGACTATTTTTGTCCAGGAGGGTTATCGAGATACACGCTACTTGCATCAACCAGTCACATTTGTAATAACACAGTGACACCCCTTCATTGCTAGCCTATAATCTTGCTGCTATCTTTTCACAAGCATTCTCTCTCACCATCCATTATTTAATTCGGCTTCCATCTGCATTTTCCATCTCTCAATCAGTTCCCAAACTTCACAGATTCATCATTCAACCATCTCAGAAGAGTTATCTGCCACCACCATCACCACTGCCCAGGCTCCAAGTGGGAGACTAATTATATACCCAAAAAGTTGGGGACATTATGGAATCCTCATCGCCGCGCTCACTGCAGATCCTTTGTTTTAGCGCGATAACTCAAGAACCATTGCAAGGATTATTTTCAAATTTAATCTACACATAGAGCTTAGTGCAAAGAAGGACTGGGGCATTTCAGGGAAAGTTTGGTTGTCTATTTGTGACTCTGAGGGGAGCTTTAACTCCAAAATTGAGAAGCCATAATTTCTCCCCACTTGCGGCAAATTAATCAACTTGAGGAAATCTACCTTATATATATATATATATATATATATATATATATATATAGCGTTTTACTTTTAATTTATACTTGACTCACTAGGGGGCGCGTTTTTACGAAAAACATCGTTTTCCGGATATAACATCCTAATCCTTGGTCGAATTCAGTCCAAATTGGGCGCATATGAATCGGCTCGAAGAGATCTATCTATTAATTATCATATCTTACTCAGGTAGTTTATATTTTGCTCACTGGGAGGAGTTTATATTAAAAAACATTGTTTCCAGGACTGAACTCAAAAACTATTTCATGGATCATCTTCAAACGTTTACCCACATACACATTAGTGCGAGAAAGAACTGGATTTGGGTTGTATATTTCACACTTGAGGTTTGTATAAAAAAAGAACTACTGTGGACAAACAATTAATTCTCATTTAATTTGAGGAGTTCAATCAGGGGGATTGCTTGTACAATGCAGGGGATTTGGGTCTTTTCGGGGATAACAGCCCTGACAGCGACTAGAAAGTCTAGTTATCACACATAATTTGCCGTGATCAAAGATAATCTTTATTTTAGCAGCTTGTCTCTCCTGATGGAAATATATTCATAAGGGAAATGTAATATCGGCCAACTATTTTTTTATTAACGTAATGATAAAATTTTTCAATGTGTTGATACAGAGAATCCGCCATAACATTAAAATCTTCTGTGTAATATTGTGTAGGCTCCCCATTGGCCACCAATACAGCGATGCACTTTATATTCAGACACCTTTAAGTCAGAACAAGCATTACCTTTTTCGGCAATTTATTCACAGTAACTCTTTTATGGGATTGGACAACACCGGCTAGCTAACCCACACACATTAATGAGCCCTGGACATCCATGACTCTGTCACCGGTTCACCAGTGGTACTTCTAAACCACTTTGGTAGGTACTCATGCCTGAAGAGAAGTAACATCAAACAAGACCTGCAGTGCTGGAAATGCTCTGAGCCAGTAGTCTGGCCATCACAGTTTGGCCCTAGTCAAAGTCGCTCAGATCCTTATGCTTGTCTATTTATCCTGCTTCCAAAAGCTCAGCTTCAAGGACAGAATGTTTATTGCTGTGGATACTGTATATTCCATCCACTGACAGGTGCCATTGTTAAAGGTAATCAAAGTTGTCTGACCATCACCTTATAATGTTCTGGCTGATCATTGCATTTATATATTTATTTATATCTTTTGTAAAAAAAATTATTAAAGTAATTAAAAAGTAATAAACGCATCCAACCAAATGACTGGAAAGGTAACTTTGACTTGTGGCATTTTGTTAACCCACCACCCACCTTGACCGTTTCGTTGCAACTGCAGTGCGGCACATAGTTGCAGCGTTTCATTCAGTTAAATAAACATTGTCTCTGAATATGATCCAGGTATTGACTTCACATTCCCTATTAATGTATTTTTTGTTCCAAATCAGCAGTAAATAAATTGAATATCTAGGAGACAGTTGCCGGTTTAGAGATATAGTACTACCGTATATAGCACAAAGGGTAAAAATCTTGAATATTTCCCACAGTCACACAAGTTTTGACGATCTTGGCAGGAGCAATTTGACAAAGGCAGATATCTCTTTGTCTGGTCTCTGAAAGCAGGCACAGAGATTAGGATCAATGAATAAGGGGGGATAAGTGGGTCTTGTCCTGTGTTTGGTGGCACAAGCCAGTACACACACAGAGGTGTGACATGCAGCTGCACAATGCTATTGATTCTCCACCGGTCTTCAGGCACCCTTCCCTTTCATTCAGGCTGCCTGCCAAGTGCCTCTGAACAGGAGCCCCTGCTCTCCCAATGTCTGTACGTCTACTTAAGCACAATCAATGGGCCATCAGCAGGGGAGAGAATGCATTCCACTGTCTTTACTTCTACAGGGTGTGAGGAGGGGAAATAGAAAATATATGTAGTGGAAAGGCATCGTGATAGCATGCAGGCATAGGGCATCATTGGATGAAATCAAATGCTCCAAAGGGTGGTTCCAGCTAACACACACATTTGTAAGTTTTTAAAGAACGTATTTGTAACCAAATGAGAAGATTCTTTATGCTCACTGCCTAAAGCGGTTGTATAAGCGGTTACAGGATATCCGTAACCGCTTATCCTGTTTAGGATCGCGGGGGCTGGAGCCCATCGCAGCCACCATTGAGCGAGAGGCGGATTACACCCAGGACAAGTCACCAGTTCATCACAGGGCAGACACATAGATACAGACAACCACTCAGGGCAAGGATTGTTTTTTCAGAATGCCTTATTAACCTAATCAGATAAGTGTATGCAAGTTACATTAAAAGTGTACAAAAATAAATATTTGCCCTATTTCAATGTTCTTAGTACACAACCACAATTCAGTTTGACTATAGGGTTGTATGCTTTTTTTTAAAAGCATACCTTAAGATATTGATGAATCATGAGAAGGAGACAACTTTGTCTCATAGTGATGGTTATTCAGTATTTCCAACGGTGGTCCACTATGCAGCATTCTGCATTGCTGTAAGGCTTCAGTTCATGTTGCAAATCTGTCATCCAGGCTGTCAAGGTTCATAATGGAGTTAAAAAACGTCCCCATTATCAAGGACATTTGCGTTTTGTTCTTCCACGGCACAACGGCTCTTTCAAATCCATCTTAAACACAAAGGGGATACTGGGCTGAATGCTGCAATGTCTTTTTTGCTCCTAAAACATAAATCATGTACCATCTTACACAGCCCATCTTTCACCTGCAATGTCAATCTGAACGGAGAGAATGGCCAATGCACCATCATGTTTGATGTGGCAGCTTTAATCACCTAACCATGGATGTCACTATTTATTCAGCCAATGGTCATTTTGAGGGTGAGTGGGAGCTCTAATGGTATTGACCAAGTTCAGGGGGATCCTCTGTATATGTAAGAAACGCTATAATTAATGATGGAAGATAGTAGCTGGGGTAGTGATAACGATTAAAAAAACGATTAACATAATAATTATAACATACTATACGATGCCTGCAGAGCCCACAGGTAACCAAATTCAGTGTGGCTGCATCAATGCGGATATTTGGCTGAAAATGAATATAGGGATCAATATTAAACACATAACAAGTCAAGCATGAAATCCACTTTGCTTGTATGAAGCATTAATATCCCAGTAGCAGATAAACTAAAAATGACTGCAGAAAAAGTCTACATCTTAACTTTATTTTCACAGAATTCTGTCAAAAACACACATACACACACCTAAATATGCAGACAAGCACATACTACTACACACAGACAGTGGGAGTTTTTGTTTGATCTGTGATTTGATGACTTTGAAATAGCAGGTTTTTATGTCAGTCATTTCTGTGTCAGCAGTAGAGAGAGGGTGATGACTACATGCAGCAGTGAGTAAAAGGAGCAATCAGGATACTTGTAAACACCAATTTATAAATAGTGAATTTATTATTTATTATGGACTAAATGTCAGCTCACTGACACAACCCTTCAGCACCTTGGAAGTGCAGAGTCCTAGAATGATTCGTTATAGGGTCAATATCAATAATATTAGAAATAATAATAATAACAATAATAATAATAAAAGAGCACATAGAGCATCTAAGTCTGTACGAATTAATCTGATGTAGTCTCCTTAATCTTTTATTATCTTATGCTTCATGTTATAATTCTCTGTACCTTGTCAAAGTAAGAAGCTGGAAGAAAATGAATGAGACATATTGAAAGTGCTGTGTGTGTATTTGGGCGCATGCGCTTGTGTATGGTAAACTACTTTTCTTTTATTTATTCAGTTGTGTCTCGGTTCGGTCCGTGAATGTGGCATCTAGAATGTCTAAGTTTGGAGCCTTTTCAGTTTTTTGGCCCTAATAGGGCCATCCTGTATAGGGTAAAGACCCCATCATCGTCTACTGATTGGCTAAAATGTGTGTAAAGATGGTATTAACCATTCCAACACAATCAGATCCATTAAAGACGCTTACAAACAGATGGGGCGAGGCCTGACCTATGGATAGGAGTGCTTGAGAGGTGATATGCTGGGAATGGAACACACTGCACCTCTCATTCACTCCTCATCAGGTTCCTTATAGGAGCAGCCTTCTAAGCCTTTAGTATGGACAATAAATGCTCACCTGTGGCTGCAAGAGAATTAGATCTAATAACGGCCTGACATTTGTGGTAGGTAGTGTGGTAGTTAAGCTTGCTCTTCAGGGCAATTTAATTGACAAACTGATTAAAAATTAAAGTATACTTGTTTAATGTTAGACTTGAGTGATCGACTACCCTTCTTGATGCGAATCTCAAACGTGGTAATCTATTTTCGGTGGTGATATATGGTGAGTTGGGAAAGCTTAAGAGGCACCTACCCGAGTGTTGTCATGGTGACAATGGTGTACCAGAACGCTGCGGGGATACTGGTGAACTTGCTGGCTGTGGAGCCTTTTTCTGCATAAAACATAACCGTTGCAAAGATAATGATGGCCATGGTTAGGGAGAACAGTAGGAAGCCCAGTTCCGAGGCGCAGCTCTTCAAGGTGTAGCCCAGGATGCGCAGCCCCGCTGAGTGCCGGGAGAACTTGAAAATCCGAAAGACGCGGAAGACTCTCAGCGTGACGAAAGCCCCGCTCACCTGGTCGTTGTCGGTCATCACCAGGCCGATGTAGTAAGGCATGATGGCAACCACGTCAATAACGCTCATCACACTCTTCATGAACTTGTAGCGGCTGGGAGCTGCGATTAGTCGGAGGAGATACTCAAAAGTGAAAATCATGACGCATGCAGTGTCCAAACAAAAGAAAGCCAGTGCGTAACGGTCTCCGCAGGAAATCTCCTTTGACCTGTTGGATAGTGTCCCACACGGAACCGTCTCAACCACGTTGGCCATCACTGATATGGCAATGAAGAAGCCTGTGACGTAATAGAAGACCAGAGCTAAGGTGCTGGTGTGAGGGTTTTCGAAAGCCCGCCACAGGTACTCCCGGTAAGTCAGGTTCACCGGCGTGACGTCATTGCTCATGTCCATCTCCTCGTCGTCCTGAAGCCTCTCTGCATTCTCGCGCCTCCGGTCTTTGTACTCCTCATAGCAGCAGTCCCCGATGATCTCGGCTATAATGCCAAAGAATGCCAGCTCCTCGTCGTACGCAGATATGCATTCTTGGCGTGGGTAGTGTAGTTTCCCCGTGCGGTAAAAATTTAGTATGTGTCTAAAAATGTCAGGGTCACGGTCGAAAAAGTACTCTTTTGTCTCCTCGTGGAAGAAGAAGTCTCTCTCCGTGCTCCCCAGCAAAGTGTCCGGGTACCTCTCCAAAGTGGTGCGCCACGTTTGAAACTTGGTCCCACTCACGTTTAGGATGATGAGTCCGTCCTTGCCTTTCTTCTTCTCTTGAGGAAGGATGGGCATCGGGGTGCTCGCCACGGGCATCCATCCTATGGCCGCCGCTCGGGCGAATGGGAGCCATGCCGCTACACCTGCTGCCATGCTGACCTGTAGTGTTTAATACAACCCTGCTCAGGTTATCACAGTGTTATGGCTCGGAGATGAATTGCATCTGCAGGAGGAAGAGACACTGATGGTTAGGGATGCAGCGTGATGAGGCTATACACAAACCCATTCACTTGGACTGATACTGCGCATTGCACTGCTGAGTGTCACACTCAAGCCCCTTTTCCTCATTGCTATTGTAATTGTTCAGTTATAGAAGCCTACTTTGCGGCAGAATAGTAATTGGGCACAATAAACGTCACCCAGCAATAGACAGGAATAGATTTTTTTCAATGATAATTTGAGTTACAGAAAACCACCCACCTTAGGTAAGGCTGCTCTTTAAACTGCATCCACGCCGGGTTTACAAGGAAACATCTATCCTCAAAAGGTAACACTTGCGATTCCGCCACCCATCTATCTATCACTGCAGCCACACATGAAATGAAAAGCAGCGGAATAGCGCCGCATCAACAAGTTAAAGAATTCAAGCGGCAGTTTCTCAGCAGATTGGTCATCCGTCCGAGCGTCTCTCCTTTCCTCTCATCCGCGAGGCGACGGTGCTCAGTTGCATGCGTTTTTTTCTCTCCCGTTGCGGCTACTCCTCAATAAACTCCTGTTCCTCTCGTCGACCGCAAGACCACCCTCCCCCTCCTCACAAGCGAGCCCCGGTGGTGGAGAGAAAATTATAGGCAGAGAGAGAGGAGTGGTCCTATCTGCACCCAGAAATTCCCCTACTGCTTCACTCTGGAGCGCTTTCAAATGCGTAATGGTAGTCTAATAAGTGGGAGCCTTCTCCAAAACCTCAAGTAAATGCTTATGTTTTTTCCCCTCCGGCTGCATATGAGACCTGCATTGTGTTATATCTGTTTTTAATGTCCCCTAAATAACGAAAACGAAAATGATCCTGATACCACTCACTTTGAGGAGTTTAGGAGGACTGTATGAAAAGTCGTATCAAGTATACCATGCACATATCTGCGAAATGTATAGACTACATTGAGCAAGGCACATTGGGCTTTATTCTACAGAGAAATTATAAACGCATTTGCAGATGCGCAACAAATGGTAATCAATATTATCTCTTGGATGCTTTTCAGTGGCGCTGAAAAGGTCAACATCATTTGGCTACACTGCTACACTGACATTTTCCAAAATCGGAATAATCAATGAAATGTCCGTCTTCCAAACACAACTATGGCATCAGCAAGGGGATGCGATATAGCTGCTTCCACGGTGTAGCATTTGTTGCAACGTGGGCCATATATGGCTTCAGACTCACGTTTTAGAATATTAAGGGCACGTTCCATCTTTGAAGCGCTCCTGTCTTTCAGCACCATGGACAGCACGCGTGTTTCCACTCTGAACACTTTCTCCTTTCTCCACTGGTTGTTTTACTTTGTATTTGCTCCATTTTCAGCCGAGATCACGGGTGTTCACTGTCATGCTGAGTTACACACAGGTACTGAGTCACAATCATTCGGAAAATTGCAATTTTGCCACAAGTGAGAATATGGTTGTCAAGTGTCCTGTTCAAGGATGGTTGTAAACTACTGCGGATGGACACGTTTGATATTAGCTCAGTCGGACCTGTGGCCGTTTGTTCTCCAGATCTTTAGTACTAAATCTGCACTACATTCACAGCCAGCACCTGGCCCCCTTTGACACAATGCTGAGGTCTTGTGGAATTAATGCATAGGACTGTCAGAAGTCCTATTAGTGTATGCTGGGCATGTTAGAGCAGTCAGGCCCAGGGGCTATGTATTCATTAGGGCATTTAAATATTCCAGCGGTTGCCAAATGGCACCAAACACAGGCGTCCCAGCTGAGCTGGATGCCATACTATTGCTGCAGGCTTGTCAAACCACGAATTTACACTTTGCTTTAATTTTAAACGTAGTCAATCAGGCGATTTAACATTTACACATACTATAAATTAAAGAGAATATACAATTTGTTAAAAATGTTCTGAGTTTTTTGAGATTTCTGGCACGAAATGGCATTTGTTTTATAAAATGAAAAAAGGATATGGATGTTCTCCAATTTAAAATTCATGGTAGCTCTTTAGCATTTGTGCTTCACATAGTCTATTGGTATGAACATTTTCAAAATCTTTAAATTTCAAATTTCAGTGAAAATTTCTGTGAAACCACAGTTGTGTTATTTGTTTCTTGTAATTACATATATATATATAGTGTTTATTTCAGTTTATTAATAATGTTTTTTTTTTAAATTTCTGTTATTATTTCTGAAGGTTTTAAAAGGACTTTGGCCTTCCTGCCGAGGAAGACCTGTCATTTGTATTGTGTACACCTGTCTTGTGAAGGGACAGTCAAGGTCACATCACACTCGCTGCTAACATACTATATGAACAATTCATCCCGAGAAGTTCCAAGGTCATTTTAGATATTTCAGTTGACACAAAGACAAAAAAGGATTTGACGTTATCAATTGACCAAATAATTCACATTTGTCCTTCACAAGGTTGAGAAACGAATTCAGTATTTTTTGAGTGTTTTGAACTTCATTTGAAAGCTGGAAACCCCTGATTCCAATGTAGAATGAATATACATACCTCTCAGAAAACGTGTGGACATTAAGGCATCTTCCAGTTCTAATGATAGGCCAGATAGAGCCCGCTGACGTTTTGAATTTGTACTCCTGAGGTCACACTTGAAGACTTCAGGATAATGTTGTTTAACAGGATGGTTTTTGAAAACAGGATCTTAATAGTGTCATAATAAAAGAGATGCACCAAAACCATTAAACAAAGCAACTTGAGATATTAATGTAGTCTCAACCATAGACATTTTATGTATTGACAGCAATAGTTTGTCCTTTGTGGTGCATTAGTGCAACTTACACCAAAGCCCGTATTCTATAATCAGCCCGGACCAGCTCAGTGATGGAGATGATTAAACAGATGAACCTTCCTCACTGCAGACATTAACGGCTTGTTAAGGAAGAAGTCAAGGGGCAGCTGCCATTTGAAATCGATTGGAGCAGTTTTATATGTTTAGGTCATGTTAGCAGATGAATCATACTGTACAAATAGTTCTTTTATGCCAACAATGCTGTAAAAAGACAATCATATAAGCTCAATGTACTGAGCTGGACTTTATCCTCTTAATAAACTTTATCGTTATGAATCATTTCAATGAGATGCAAAGTTGGTGACAACTGATGAAAGGGTGATTAAGAAAAAGTCAACAGGATGAGCAGTAAAAGTCTATAAAGAGAGAAAAAGGTTATAGACAAATAAAAAAGCATAACACATATAGCACTCTATTTCCGGCTAGAAATACCCTAGCAAGTTTTTGACATTCTTCTAATGAAGTCGCAATTTGTCTGTATGACCTCCATTTACAATGACATGCTCATATCCTCAGGTGAGAAGCCCACAGCCACACAGCCCGTCTCTAACCGCGTAATCTCCCTCAGCTGCTTCTGCCTTTTCTCGGCTCGAATGAGTTATTGACCCCCCCGCGGATGTGTAAAATAGAGTAGGTCTCCTTGTTTCTTTATTGCATAAGGCAGCTGGTGTGTTTGTGTCTGTTATCTGTGTCCATGTGTGTACACATGAATGCACCCATGTGTGATGCTATTTATATGCGTGTGTGTGTGTGCACAAGTCACTGTAGGGAAATAGAAGCTGGTGTTTTGGCATGAGCACTGTATGACTAGTTTTATAACCCTCAGGATTGCTGGGATAATCTGTAATTTAACAACTGCTGGTCATCACCAAGATACAAATAGGCCATATGGGCATGTTTGGTTCATAGTGCGTAAGTCACACAGCATATTAAGTTTTGTAAAGTTACCGTCTGCTGCCACAAGACACAACCAAATGTGTTCAATCCCATGTAAGTGTGCAGGCTGGTAAAACTCCTGATATAAATAATTATATAATTTATATATTATTCTTCAGATAGAAAACAACGAGATGGAGATAAATGTTCCATCCACTAGTATTTTTTTAAATTCTTTCTTACCTAACTCCGTTTTACTGTACCTATAGGGAAAGGAGCTCTAGTCATCTAGTGAGGTGGTGTAGAGGGGATTGGAAAGAAAAGGGAGGTGTCAGTCACTGCGAGTGCTTGTTACTATAGCTAAAGCACATATTCTGCATTATGCGTCTGGGGCTTTCAAAAATCCTCGAGCATAGTACATCACTGCAAGATCAGCCGTCAGTTCCTTTACTACCAATGCACGTGGGCGCATCAGTCGGAAAATGCAAAGTACAGCCATGAAACCAATCCAACCATATATTCCTCCTCCACCTTTATAAACGTATAATGTCTCTCGGCCTTGCAGTGGTGCAGAAAATTACTGATGTGCGTTTATCTCATGGTGTGTAAATAAAAGCAGGAGACGGCGTGCCACACAACTGGCAAACTGTCATTGAAATAGTAATTATTTTCCAAGGACATTGTCTACTCGCGTCATCTGTAAACCACAATCCCAATTGCAGAGGTGCTGAGCAGATGTTATTCAACATTTGAGAAATATATTTAACAGGTTCACGCTGTCTGTGCATCTGCTGTCCAGAATTGAATGCTGAATATGAAGCTGGGGTTAGATTAAAATATTAAGCTCCTGCAGCTTCTATGCATGGCAGTGATGCTTAGAAAAGACAAAAATTTGACTTTAAATTAAACTTTGGATGAGATCACACAATAAACAGCCTTTAGACCTCATAGTCCATCGTTGGAATACATAGAATTAATTAATAGTTATTTTGGTAGTCCAGGAAAAATAATAGATAATCTACATCTCCACTGGAATTGTATTTGTTTGGCATGTGTGAGGTACTGTTTCTTTGGATCGGGGAACAGAATATCTTCATCATTTCAGCTTATTGACACTTAAATGTAACTTTAATACAACTGGCACAGACGCAGATATTTAATACATTTTTTTTATCTTGATGGATTCACCGTCTGCTCCCTTTTCAGATGAACAGTCCAAAAAGGCCACCCATGTTTTCACCACACCCCTTAAAACTTCTTTAATCCCTCATGATACTTTATACTGTTTATAAGCATTCAGCAGTGCTTTGGAGAAGCGGTCACTGACTGCTATTCAAGGATGGGTTTTAAATCCTAGATTTCATCGCCATCATTACAATGAATGACAGTGGAGGCAGAAGGTCAGGAGTGGGATCGGTCTCGGTGGCGGGGTTGTTTGTTCGGGCAGTGACACAGTGGGCTTCACATGACATCAATTGTTAGAACTTGGCTTTGGCTGGCCTGGCCAGTGACATTTGCTTTTCTACCATGTGGTCCCTGTGCTTTGAGGCCAGATGGCTGTCTACCTCCAAAGCAGACAACACACAAACAATCATGCCTCTCCTCACACCCATATTCACATTTGCATAAGTGCACTCACACATGCACACGTACGCACACACACACAAGCTGCTCACTCTCATAAGTTCCCCTTCACTCAGCAGACAGGGGGCAAAGCAGAAAATCGTTTTGTCCCCCAAAATAATTTATAAAGTCTTGATAGAATGCCAGAAGGTAAACTTGGCGAAAAGTGGATGTATTATGATTGGAACTGGGTAGATCGATGCTTTCCTCTCTCTGTGAGGCTCAGCTTATTTGTTCAGGGTGAAATAGCATAATAAAGGTCCAGTCCACCTCTCCTATCTGGACTACAAAATTTGATTCTCCTCATCTCTCCTTCCCTCCATTTTTTGTCTTGCATTCATTCCGTAGTCCCTTCAGTCATTTGTGAATGCTAGAGTATATTCAGAGGAACAACTAGTGATGTGAGATTTTTCATTGAACTAAACATCTTTTGATACAGTCCATAGCTCATGGAGATATGGGTCCAGGAGCAAAGTGAAAACCTTGTGGGGTTTATTCAAGTGTAGCCTATTGACCCTGTGACGTGTGAGCAATTGAATTTACTCCCTTTGAAAGTGTTATCAATCATTAGCATCAACGCTCAGGGGGAATAGTAGATGAAGGACGGATTTCTCTAAATGAACCATATCAGTAGACTGTGATAGGCATCAGTACTTTAATTTAAAGTTCCTTTGATCAGCTTTTGTAAAATTCTGTCCTCTTTACTAGGAAACACGCAGACTGCAAAGTCAGAGGAAACTGCGGACTAAGAAGCAAAGACAGGGAAGTTACATGTTTATTGTCAATAAGAAAACCTTACGTTTCTAATTTTCACCTTCAATTCCCACTGCTCTCGCTGTGTAATCCAAAAGTATATGAATAAACACTTTTTCTGTGGGGGATTGAGCCCAAGAAATCTTAAATGTGGGCAAGTGAATATGCACGGCTACACATAAACAGTGTGAGGCCGATGTTTCCACAAGTGACATTAAAATAAATACTTAGTTTTTGTAAATAACCTCATTCCCTTTCTGTCAGAGAGTTAAACATAAAGAGTTAAAATAGTTAGACGTAAAGACTGATGACAATGGTATCCAACTCCCCCATGTATTTCCCAAAATGTCAACAAATTCCTTAAACTTTCTTCAGCTATTTCTAGGGTATATACTAATGAGGAATCCTTGTAATTGGCAAATTTGGCAGTTCAACGGAAACCAGTTAAAGTGAAAAGATCAGTTGATAGAATATGTGTCATGAACTCGATTAAAATTCAGTTGAGCACAGAATTGTCTCAGCCCTTTAAAGAAAATCTTTACACGGTATGGCGTGATACAAACATTATATGAATAAAACGGCAAGATTTATTTCAATCTTGCCGAATGGGTGAACTGCAATGAACTACCAGGTGACCTGCCTATTAAAGATAAAGGGGAGGTGTTGAGGTCATCGGCTCTAGACCAGCTGCAATTGGATGGTGGCTCAATTTATGAGGGGCTGGACCTTCCTTTGATAATTCTTAATTAATCAAAGTCCCTTTTTAAACTCAGCTATTTCACATTCAATTTTATAGCTGCTCGTCTCCCACGTGCAAACCTCTTGTGTGATGTGAGCCCCTATCTTAATTACTCTCAGATCACTGATACACCCCTCCCCCCATATGCACACACACACACACACACACACACACACACACACACACACACACACACACACACACACACACACACACACTCACAGTATCGCTCAAAGAGACAGAAAATCATTTTACAGCTGAGCAGATAAGTCCCCCTGCTCCCTTTAACTGTTCCCCTAGCTGTAGCACATCTGACAGTCCTGTAATGACAGCCGGGCAGAGAAGGGCCTTATTCTGATAATGCTCAGATACATACTAGTAATGAGCCCCGCGCACCCTTGATGGATTTCAAATTGAGCCTCTCTGAAAATATTCTAATTCCATAGCAGGAATATATCTTGAATGTGTTATTAATGACTTATGGACCCGGCTGCTTGAGTGAATGGTCATTATCAAACTTGTGTTTGTCCACTGGTTTGTGTCTTTGTGAAGGTGTGTCCTGCTTCATTACTGATCTCTGTTATATCAGGCCAATAATCACTAAGTATGATTTCATGTCATGTTTGACTTAATGCAGCGTTTGATCACGTTCACTTGTCTGCAGCAGTATAGTTACTCCCTGTGGCTCACCCTGCATTGAGTGCAGAGCAGTCATCCAACGCATTCAAATTGGTTTTCTACACCTCTTTTTCTTTTTCTGCTGCTGTGATATAATCGACACTTTTAAAATCATCTGAGGAACGCTGTGCAAACTGATTCATAAAAGCTGCGATGTATGTTTAATGGATAATGAAATAATTGTGGACCCAGAAGAGCACCTGCAGTGGCTATAAAAGTGATTGCGAGGGAAATGTGTTTAAACGTATTAATATCAACATTGAAAAAGTTTTGACATAAAGCCGAATATTGAAATCCCAACACTCTCAGAATAAGACCCCTGCTTGCAGCATACAGTGAAATACCTGGAGCCACGTCAGATATTAGGATGGCGTGTGGCACATACAAGCTTAAGAATGGCACAATGTCCTTTGTTACCAAAAGTATTTCAAATCCTTCACTCAACATAAGCTGTCACCGTAAACGGTTTTCATATGCGAAACCATATGTTAATTTATCTAAAAAGGGTATAAAAAAAAAGAAAAAGGCCAGAGGGCAGTGCTGTGGCTGCGAGCGTAGATCTGAGGATACACTCTGAGGATACACATTTCCCTGTCTGCCCGGGCAGACAGGGAAACATAAGAGCATTTCAATTTCACTGTGCTATGGTGAGCTTAAATAAACCACATTTTATTATTTTTATTTTATTCTATGGCTAAGCTCACCACTGTGAGAACAAACTGCATTAGAGCAACTATCAATGCAAAAAGCAAAACAAATATTCACCTGCAGCGATTAGCTTTTTACCACTGGCTAATGAATCAGCACACATTTGTGACTAATCACCTCCTTTCACTCTTTGAGCTTGTTACGGGCTAATCATGCTCATTTAAATGGCTCACATGTATAATTACCACTGTCAAGCAATCCAAGGCCTAACAGGTCAGCTTGCTGAGAGGGCCAGCCCATTATAGACACGTTAAGTTATGATCACAGCTGTAGGCCAGCTGTAGTAATACAACCCCAGGGAACAAATGCCAGTACCTTCTCATCCGGAAAAGCGTTTGTTTAACACAGAGTGAGGTATGTGTAATATGCTGCTTCGATTAGCATTAATGACCATAACTCATTTATGGCTCATAAGTGGATGTGGTTTTCCACTCAGACAATTTCTGTGAAACTCAGCGGGCATAATGATGAAAACAGTGATTTTGTGCCTCCGTTTTTCTTCTTAAAGCATGAAAAGGCTAATTGTGTTGTGAAAGTTAATGATGGTCAAGATGAAGCTGATGCGATTGATTGTTTCAAGGCTGATTGAGCAGCAGAGAGGGGGGAGGGTCCGTACATCTCATAAGAAAATGCTTCTTATTAAGGATGTGGAGAGTGCAGTGGCACAAAGGATTAGTTGCAATGTTTTCCATTTTACAGAAGTGCTCTCACGATAAGGCTTTCTCATTCTCCCTTTAACATTCTTTTCATTTCTCTCAGTTTTCTTTCACGTCATCGCCACATTCCCAGGAGGTAAAAGGAATAAGCCTTGAACTGCTAGAAGAGGAAGTGAGAACAGGCTGAACATAGATTTTCAAGGTGTTTCACTATAACATGTGTGTGCTCGCTTGCATGGCTGTGGGAATATACAGTTAAACATCTGGGGACAACATGGTTCCTGCAAGCTATAAACCAATGTTAAAAAAGCAGTGCAGCTCTTCAGAATTAAACCAGTGTTATAGCTGCTTTATGGACTGTGCCCATCCAATCAGTATTCTAATTAAGCAAGAGCTGTGCCATTGGTGGAAGCAGAGCTCCTCATTCCCCTCAAGATTATTTTGATGTTTACTAGAGTCAAAGACTGTGTGACTGCTGCAGCCCAATGTTGACACTGCGGTTTTTTATGAACAAATACAGTTGTTTTTTTTCCTGCGTTGTCCCCGCTTAAAAGAGTCTTCGCGAAGCAGACCCAGGAGGCTGAACATTCTATTTCATTTCCATTTGAAAAACAGTGCAGTGGAAATGACAAATGTGTGATGCCTATTGAGGGGCCTTCAGGGCTGTAATGTAAATAACAGAAATTAATCATCTTCCACAAAGAGGGTGATATGCGCCTCACAGTCACAGCAAAGGTTACAAATGTGGCCAACACCTTCACATCTTTCAAACAAGAGATGACGGACTTCTGAAACAACACTAATATGTATCTTTGTGGTTTGTGTGTTTTTGCCATGTGTGTGTAATTACTAAAGGTGGGTTTGTCTGTGCACATGCATTTTCACAGTAAATGCTGTTTTGGTGCATTGCTGAATATATTCTTCCGTTCATTAGGTTACAAGTGTGAGGTTGTGCGTCTGCATTCACATGGCTATGTGCATGTACTTTCATTGTCTGTTTGAGCAGGTGAGTGTTTGGTTGCAGATTTTCAGGATACTTTTTTGTCTCTGGCTGAACAA
The DNA here is from genome assembly GCA_009660295.1 of Lophius piscatorius. Taxonomy (NCBI): domain Eukaryota; kingdom Metazoa; phylum Chordata; class Actinopteri; order Lophiiformes; family Lophiidae; genus Lophius; species Lophius piscatorius. The sequence continues at coordinate 57,725 of VRLP01001283.1, read as the reverse complement.
TTTACCTTTAGTTTACAGTAAATAGTAAAGCACAACAAATTGAATCTTGTTCTTCAGCCCAGGATGACAAACAGGGGAAAAAAAGCAGCGAAGCGTGTCCTTACTCTCCTGGCGGTAGCAGCCACTGCGCTGCTGTACACTGAGGGATAGATGGTAATTACAAAGTGTTGATTTGAACTTTATAGGCATCATGGGAAACTATGGAAACACACTGGGCAGTGACAAGCCCCTCACAGCTGCTTTCAGTGAACTAATTTGCAGCGCGGGAAAAAACTACCTGACAGATCGATTCACCAGTTGTACTGACAATTAATGGACGATTCAGTCATGGAATAAAGAGTCCTCTGGGTAGTTTTGGCATAGGGTACCAATGGTACTCTCCCGCATCTCATAAATGTCACAATTAAAATCAACCGCAAGCTCTGTGTACATTATAATGTACTTGGGGGACAACTTGACATTTGGACAATCATGTTGAATTTCTCATCACGAGACAAGTAATATTGTATGTGCCCCAAATAGCTTGTTCATTAAAGCATGATTACTTATTTGGACGTAATTGTATTGGAAATAAAGCAGAATGTGCACATAAATTCAGAGCAGCATACAGAAATAGTCTTTCTCGATGACGGCGATCTATACATAGAGCTGGTCTCAGCTGAAGTGTTGCTTGTGAAGACTGCACACCAGCTGTCAGTGTGGTGGAAGAGAAGAAAATAGCTTTCATCACTGTGGGGAGAGGACTGTCGGCCACATGGAGGCTGGGACTGAAGCAGTCATACATTTTCTAACAAACTCACATGGGTACACTGGAATTTGACTGCAGCTGTCCAGAGTGATTTGTAATCAAATTGCTCGTCCTGAATCTGATGATGAACAAAGTAAAACTAGGTACACCAAATCCTTTTCAGTTCGGTTCAGAATTCTGCAGCGTTCAAACCAGATTAACTTTGCACTAAGTAGTCAATGAAATTTCAAAGAAAAGGCCTTTTGATTGATGTGGAGGAACAGGTCTTGACTGTGTCCAGACTTCTTCCTTTCTGAATTGCTGAAACTGGCTAGCTCAATCATTGCCCTATTGCTTATGTTATTTATTGATGGACAAAGTTATGCGATTGTACGAAGAGGAGTAAAATGACAGCAGTTAATGAGACAAAGCTGGTACTGGGTCACCACAAACAAAAATTGTATCCCCCTCATAAAACCATGGACAGACACCACAAGCACAAAGCGGCTACACATCAGCAACACCGGCACATATGTTCCCTTCCCTGACACCAACCTAGAGACAAGGCTTCCACTCTCTTCCATATACTGCAATGTTTATTATTCCATTCAATTCAACAGGATTAATTAATTTTTTGTTGAACTTGGCTAATTAAGCCCAACAGGACACATTCAGAATATGGGCATATATTTAAGCTTTCTCTAACCTCTCTCCCATCCAGTCACGCTATAGGGAGAGGTGTATGCGAACGTACGTATAAATGAGGCTACTGTTGTTGAAAATGACATTTAAAGTTAATCCATATCATAATACCACCTCACATAATGTCTCAAATCTGACAGGATTAACAGCTGTAGCTGACAGCCGCACGGCAAAGCCCTTTTTTTCTTTATTTTTACCTCAACTGACCGTCTGTCAGTCTGTCTGTATGTCTGCCGGTCTGGCTATGAACAAGATTACAGGAAAACGAATGGACAGATTTGCACGAAGAATTTTACTAAGAAGTTGGTTCTGGCTTTATAATGATAATTTATCCTTTATTAATCACATACAGTTATACACAATACAAAATGGTTAAATTACTTTCCCAGCATTTGACCCATCCCCGAGGGAGCGGTGGGTGTCCCTTTGAGGCTCCCGGGAGAATATTGGGTTCAGGGTCTTTCTCAAGGACCCATGTTCAAAGGCTGGGGTTCAAACTGGCTACCTTGTGATCTTCCCATTGGGAGACGATGGGAAGCAGATGCCCCCAAGCTCCTTGTATTCTCAGTCTTATGTTTTGGTTTTGTCCGAGACTAGGAGAATATTGGAAATCTTAGTTCACTGCCATTTCAATAATTTTAGGACAATTGATCGAACCGTCCCCCGAGATTGTCTTATTTACTTATACCTTAAGATGGCAATAAACTCTTAGTCAAGCATACTTGTGATGAATACTAATATAATCTAATTTATCTCTCTAATAACCAGAGAATATTCTTACTGTGGAAGAAATTCCTTACCCCCATCATCAGCTTCACGGCCGCTTGATACAATTTGATGTTCTTTTTAGGGGTAAGGGGAGGAAGAGAGCTTGGAGCTGCGAGAGGAACATGAAACAATGACACAACAATGTCTGTTTAATGGAGAGGAACAGGAAATGACACAACATAAAGAGTAAACCTCTTTAGGATTCTATGTGGATCGATACTCAGAGAGTTTGTTGGAGTTGTCATAGAGGCTGGCAAAAAATTCAGACAGTAACGGAGATCTGATTTTTTCTCAACCTTGGGTACAGCCATGCCTTGTTCACCTGATGTTTTGTACTGGCCAGGAACAGGAAATGACGAAACAAAGACTATTTCGGAGTAGGTTTAGGCCCTTGATGGAGGTTTGTGCTTTCTGAGTGCTTTTTCTAGTTTTGATATGCAAACAATCTATTTACTACACTGATCAGTTATAACATTAAAACGAGGTGCATAGGTTTGTATTGGCCCCCCCTTTTTTTTTTTACCATGAAAAACAGCTGGGTTTTCCACTGCATGACCTTTCTGTTGGAACAGGCTTCAAAAGTTTCAGCAAATTGTGCTGAAAACTTGTGTGACTATTCTTCGCTCTGCATGGACATCGATGAGTCTTGAACACCCATGACCTTGTCACTGGCTAACCAGTTGTCCCCCCTTGAACCACTTTCATAGGCATTAGCAACTACAGACCAGGAATACCCATCAATATGTGCAGTTTTTGGAGATGCTTGTATCCTCACATTTTGCAATTTTCCTGCTTCCAACACATTACTTTCCAGGACAAAATGTTCACTGTCTGACAGGTGCCTCAGGAACAAAATCATTTCTGCTATGCTGGCTTCAGTCGTCAGTGGTTATAATGTTATGGATAATCTGCATATGCTTTTTTGCCACTTGAGGACATTGGAAAAAGCTTTAATCACAAGACACAGTATTTTCTAATAAAGTAAGCATGTTAGCCACACATTGTGTGTCCACTTATGCAGCAGAGGAACAAGAGCACGCATTGTCACCAGACAATTCACTTCTGACTCTTCTTTTAGCTCTCATTGAAGTCTGAACTATGGAGCACATTCATCATATTCATTATATTATTCCTTTATCTGGCTTCACTTAACCTACTAAACTAAGGCACATTCTCGCTAAACAGTCAGACAAACGTGGTTATCAGCTTCATGCGTCAACACTCATTCCCCAATATATCAGTGAGCACATTCAGATTAAATGATGACGTTTACAGCATGTTAACACTTGCTGATAGGGTCAAGCCTGCTGGCAGAAGAGTTTAAAAATCAAGCAGAAACTATGATGAGACAAATATAAAGAAGGGAAACATTCCTTTAGATTAAAGCGACACACTTTAAAATTCTAGGATGTATCAACTAAAAGAAAACCTCACTGTGTCACTATGTATAAGATAAGATGTTAAAATTCCATTGCAGCAACATAAGGTCATATCTATATCTGATTAACATTTGTTTACCTCACTAAATTAATGTATTTTCTTATATGTAAACCTATGGGTGTGTTTTACACATTTGGCCTTTTTCGTTCACCCGCAATCCAAGCAATGTCAAACAGACTGGGAGGTGAAATTAATACAATGTCGTTCTTTAATTTCTTATCAGTAAAACAAGCACCAGGCTTTTGAGCTTCACTTATTCTGTTATCGGATGGAATGTTATCAGTACACAAAAGCACAATGAAAAGGCTTTGCTTGCAGCCAACAAATTTTTATCTGTTAAATGAAAGATAACCTGCTCTAGAGGTGCACTGACAAACCAGGGTTAACCCTATAGTTAACTCAGCGATCAAAAATCAAGCTTTGTAGTGAGGTTTTCAGTCTACACCTACTGTAAAATATTTCTTTACTAACTAAATGTTCCACTCTGCTATCGAGCTAGAAGCTAATGTTTCCAGTCAGTCATTTGGCACTGGCCAGGTAACAAGAGAAAGCAGGAATGTTGGAAATGGGAAACTAAAACAATTGAATGAGTGAATTCCATTGCTTCATGGAGCAGTTGGAAACTTTCAAATCTAAAAATCACTTCAATTGTCTGAGGATTGTCACAATATTAGTAAATCCTTTAACATTGCATGAAGTCATATGACCCTATGATAATAATGTAGGTTTCAAAGCATAGTCTATTATTAAAAATCCAACTCTTACTTTTCGTTAATCAGTTAAAATCATAGTTACCTATTCCAAAACGCTTGAAACATAAAATGTAAAAGAAAGTATTGGTCTTGGTCTTAATGGTCTTTATCACAGCATCATACCATATATTTTCTATATAAATGGCACCATTTGATATTTGGAGCAGATGCATCAGCATTCAGGAATCATTTGATTTATTTGCTGTGATCATCGCTGTCATGTTTTCGGTCCCCATAGCTGTCCTCTAATCAGTCCAACGTATCGAAACTACCATCATTCCAAGTTTATCTTTCCACTCTTGACTCGTGACACGTCCATTTGTATCAATGGTAATGTGGAATCCCTGGTATACATAAATGTTAATTCCATTCCCTGGACATTATGTCCTTGTGACCAGCCCGTAGCAAACCCACACACTCACTTAAGAAAACATGCTTAATTAAATTCATGGGCCTACATGACAAAATGGGCCTACATGACACTAATGTAGCCTGAAGTTAAATGATAATGTAATATACATGTTAATAAAGAGGCATCTACTTTAAAGATTCTAAATAATGTAAGCAACACATTATTAATCATGGCCAGGAGCATGTCCAGAAGACAAAGTGCCTGAACAGCATGCATTTTGAAGCAATCTTGAAGTGTGTGTGTGCATTCCTGTGTGCGTCCATCAGTTTTGGCCTTTTAATCTATGTACACCTTCTGACTTTCAAGCGCGCCTCATATCACATGCATCATATCACATTTTCTCATACGGTAGTCAACAATGACATCCCCGGAATGAATTTGCTGAGGCCCATTTCGTCTCATCTTTCAATTTTACAGCCATCCCAGTGGTTGGTTGGTGCCTTCAAAAGGGGGCGACACTGTAATTATCGAACTTTGGTAATATTAGCTGTGGCTGCATGACAAAATGCAGAGAAGTGTTGGAAATCATACGGAGATCACAGCAGCAAGCTTGTGCTTGTGAATTTAATTTAATGGTGTGATGTGGGATGAGGAGGAATCTAGCAAGATCAGACGGATAACCTGCAGTGGCTGCTTTCCTAAGGTCAAGCCTGACTGACGGACACAGCAATGAATTCTGCATGTATTAAGATTCAAAAAAATTAAAACTAGCAGTTGCTTTGGCGTTCAACTTTCAGTCTGATCTAATATTTGGAAACATATTGTCCTTTTGTAGCTTGAGGACCCCAGGATTATTTACCTTGGCCTGATGCTGGGAAGTATTAGAGAATTTCTGTGGGTGTTCTCTGAATTTCATTACGTTCGTATTAACATGTGGCCCATCTGCAAGGAGCATCTGTCAGAGTCCGCTTCTGTTCAGATGATTATTTGCATCCGGGTGGAACATAGTTTTCCCCACCTGTGCACATATTGTAATGCAGCATGACTTTCAAAAAAGCACTCTGGTCATGACTGAAGGAATATAGTGAAAAAGGAATTGGCGCTCTCACTGAAATGTAAAAAGCAGTGCAGGTGGTGTCCAATGACCCACAAACCTCTATCATCACCGGGTTAAAAGCTGATTGAGACCAATGACTTTCACTCTTATACGCGATAGAAGGAGGGAACAAAAAGTTATGCTCCCATTTCATATCTGTCTGAGTTTCAGCCCTTACACAAGACATGCTTCAATGATCTGAGAAATTACAGGATAGCACCCCTTCCAATTTCACCATCGCTGGACCAGACTGTTGCAGGCTTTTGAAACAATTACCCCAAGGGGACTAGAGTAACCTTGTTTATAGCTCATTGACCATCCACATTTCCAATTTAGCCACAGTAATTATAACGTTATCTCCCCCTAAATCTTCACCAAAGGTGTTGCCACAAATCTTCCTTTGGCTCAGGTGATAGCCTGTTGGACACTGACAAAGCAAACACAGAATCAGGATGTCCATACATTTCTTGGACAGGCTTATGTTCATTCTCCAGGTATCAGTGACCCAGCATAGCCTGTTCACCGAAAACATATAAGTCACACTAACACACATCTGTCGCACTGTTTCAACCCACTCCATCACAATCATGTCTGCTCTGTATCCTTGAGTGCTCCACCCTGCTTGGAGAGGACAAACAAATCTTCTGATTTGCCTCTAATCTGCAGTCTACCCTCAGCATGGGCCAGCATCAACCAAGTCCATCAAGGACAAGCACTCTGCAGGGGGGTTATCCATTTGCACAGCATCCTGCATCTACCATAGTGTGATAGGGGCAGGGTAGAGGGATGCGCTCCAATTAAAGATGGAGACATGGAGACTTTTAGCCTGATATATCCCTGCTGCTTGCCAAAAGAAGTTAGAGAACACCTTTCTCATAAAAAAGAAAAGGTTTCTTTCCTGGAATTCTTCCTGCCTCGGGCTGTTGCTATTCATCCATCTCAGGAAGCTAAACCATTTTTTTCTTTTTCTTTTTGACGCTGCCTGACACTGGCTGTGTGAGCATGATGGTGTGAATATCTGGTCAAGCTTAATTTTTTGAATGGATGTTTATGGAAGAAAATCAGTTGGAAACTGTTGTATTTGTCCCTGCACAGCTCTTGGGAATACATCTCTTGTCTCTGACTTGGCTCACGCTAACAGGAATCCATCCCTCCATAGTGGATCTTACCTGTGGATTGGTTGGACCTGCTTCATGTCTCATGTATTTGCATGAACACAGTCTACTTGTGCCCAGCGAGATCTCCTACCCTCTACTTGCACTGTTTTCACACTCTCACAGGAAAGGAAAGAATACGAGTGCGCAGTGCATCTGATTCGTAATGTGTACATGAGGGGTAGGAGACACAGAAGCAAGCATAGCAACAACATTATGGAATCAATATTTCATCATTGTTCTGTATAAATAAAACACAAAATGGTGCTGATTCAAGTATAGGACAGCATACCTTTCACTGGTCCCATGTGGATCTGTCTATTCTAACAGCGGGGAGTGCCTCCCCACTCACATATGAATGAGCTTTCCCATCCGAAGATGCCCACATCTAAATTTTACGAATGACCTGCAAATGCAAGTGTTCCCTTCTTCATAAACGTATAAAAAGCCAGTCTATTTGGTTGATTATGCAGTATGTCAACGATGCGTGAAGCAATTATATACCAGAGCCTTAGGGGTAGGATGGAAACCCGATGGATGAATTCTGACAACAATCCCTCCCTCTTTCTCGCTACATGTCCATTCATTAATCCAGCTGGCGGGCCGTTTATTTGTGCATTCGTTTCGCTGTTTATTTGTCTGCTCTCTCAGCCATGTAAACTTTTTTTCATTTGCTTCAAGAGATGCCTGTGTCTGTGTGACCCAGTCTGTGGGAATTGTCATCTTAGATGAAGAGACGGATTGTATTGCTAGATAAAGGTCAAAGGAAGAAGAAGCAAGCCTAGGGACAATGCTTTTGGTGATAGAAGAAGCGATACGAGAAATAAACTACTGGATCTGAAATGGCTTAGGTTGATTGGTATGTAGAGAGGGGGGGGGGGGGAAACTGGAAAGAGGGAGAGGCTGGATGAGAGTAGATGAAGAGAGAGGGAGGAGAGCAGAAGTCAGTGTGATAGGGGCAAACCCGGGAATGAGTTTTTTGCTCCAAAGGCACCAACTTCAAAAGCTTTGGCGGGGGGGGTTCTCTCTCTTAACATAATCCAGAGAGAGAGAGAGAGAGAGAGAGAGAGGGGCAGTGATAATGGGGATGAGAAAGATATCAAATAGACAGAAGCAACCCACCCCACCCTTAGCCCCTTATTACAATATTAATAAGTCATCACCAGTTTACAAGTCCAACATTCATGATTACTTTGAAGGTTAAGCTGCTGTACATCACATTTGCATGTTCTACATGAATTACAGCAGGGATTGACTCATGTGTCGTGTGTGGGGTTTTCAGGTTCTCATATGTGCTTGCCGGTTTTGTTTGTGTGCTTTGCCTTAGTTTCTGTCTGTCTCCCATTCTTCCATCTAAATTCTTTTAATCCTATTCTATTTCTCTAATCCATCTTCTTTTATCTCTTCCTGCCACATTCTCATCTCTTTCTCTCTCTCTGCTTGCTTGACTGCATAGGGAGGAGCTGTATCTTCCACACGGTACTGATTCATTTGGCAGCCTCTCCAGATAAACATGCAGTCGTGGACGGAAGCCTGAGACCTAGTCCAGAGGAACAAGATGGCAAATATACATGGTGGGCCCTGCCATGGTTTTTCACCATCCGGACGGGCAACAATGGCGAGGCACTTGGCCAGATGGTCTGGAGCTGAGCTCTCGCCACTGCTCATGAAACGCACCCACTCATGTTCTCTCTCCATGGCCACCAGCATCATGTCACAGCTGAACCAGAGAAAATTATCACCTAATTATAGGCTTCTCTCTGTGAAGAATGGTACTGGTGCTGCTGGTGTGTCAGCGTGTGGAGGCTGGGTGGCTGACTCACTGTGGGACTGAGGCCTGCAAACTTCACAAAGGACTTACAGTACAGAACACATGCACACACACACACACACACTGTAGTAGATGCACATGTGACTGCACACATATGAATGAAATCGCACACAAGCAAAGGGCTGAACCACCCTCTTCCTCATTGATGTGTGCTTCAGTGGGGTCTGTCCCTTCTTCTCAGGAGGATGCCCCACCAGGCACCACTTGAGTTCCACCTCTGATTCAACAGGATTAATTACACACACAATGGAAGTTGATGCCTGGCTTCTGTGCTCTGCTGGTTCCCTTGTGTAAGGGATTGTGAAGTTAATTTTAACTGGTAACAATGGTGATTTTGTTCTGGTGTATTAGGTTTAGATGGGAGAGCTTGACTATGCTGCCATCTTGTGATTGCATCTGGGCAAGTTTGATGCAAGTATAAGGGCATTCTGGGCAGCTCTTTCAATGTCTGTTATAATTAGTTGATGTCGAAGTTAAATAAAGGGTCCACAAATATTAAATCCCATATAATCTAAATCCATTTCTATACTTGTCTTGTACAAGATTCAGCTCTCCTATCTGATGAAGAGAACATATTCTGACAGCTGCTCCGACCAGCAGTGGTCTCAAAATAGCTCTCTAATGAATCTGAGTGGTAAGAAATGCATCCTGCTGAATAAGTGGAGGGTCAACCAGGACAGCAAGAACTCAAATATGTTGAAACACTTTTGTCTGGAAAGTTAGCCATTAAAACTTTATTAGGTCTGCAAAGACTTACCAAAAATAGGTTAATATAACAAAAAATTCCATTTCTCATTCTTAAACCATACAAAACCATATTGCACCGCACTTAAATGCTGTTGAACGTTCCACCGTTTGTTACATTCATATCATTTGCCATTTGTTTACATTGCAAGATAACCTATATTCTCAAGGACAGTACTCAAGGACCTTGGTGATGGCTTCATACTCTGAAAATATGGAGGCATAGTTGTAAATGTAATTCCTGAAGTCAATTCAAACTTTGGCACAATAGATAATCTGTCATGAATAAAACTGTAAGTGAAGGTCCTTGCAGGGTGTAGTGCATGATGTGTGTATTGTAATCCGCTGAAGGGCGAAGAGCAGAAAAGAGGTACTGGGGAGTTTGATTGATGTGTGCACATGATGAGGGAAGGGCGGAGGCGCAGTGAAGGAGAGGAGATCGGGAGTTGGTGCAGTTTATTTTAGGGTGCGGCCACTTTGTAAGGGCTCCCGGGGATATTGTCATCACCCCATTTGACAATGACGGTGTAGCTCCCGTTGTCCTTGACAGTGTATGTGACGTTATAGAGCTTGTTGCCCATGTGTTTTACATACACGTCCTCACAGGGAGCATGGGGTCCATGCACACCCACCATCAGCATGTTAGAGCCTGGGAAGAGAAGAAAATGCCGGTTTAATGACAGGTGTAGAAGATTGTCTGGTTGTTTCAACTCACAATTGGGCTAATAATACTTTACATATGATCAATGGGTGAAATATAATAATATAACTCTTATTCTCCAATTCTACTCTTCATCTTCTATGTGCTTTCCAGCTCCTTGTTTTGGTTTTAATGTCTGAAACAAAGAGAGGTATAACAAAAGATTCCACTGTTTTCATTTAAAACTATTATTAAATTTGAGATCTATGTCACATCCATACTGGCAAATTAGTTTGTCCGATATGGGTGAACAGTAGAGTCCCATAAAACTCTGTCTAAACTATAAATTGTGTGTCTCTATGTCTCTGTGTATGTGTGTGTGTGCTCAAAGAAGATGTGATTGACAGAACAGAAAACAAGTCCTTGTGTGTAATATTTCAACATATTACATTAGATTTTTTAAAACCAGAATTCATATCATCAAATGTTAGAGGTTAAAGACCCTTGCTATGATGACAGCCGATGGGTGTGTTAACATATTGTTCCTTTGCCCGAATACTTTTGATCACCTCACCTGCTTTGCTGCAGTCAACTGTAAAATTGTTTTTCTGTCCGACCAAAGCCTTGGACAGCCCTGCTCCACGGCAAACCACCTTGCTAGCATCAGACGTCAGTTTTGTTGAGGAAGTGGAAGAGGAGGAGCTATAGGCACTGCCAACTTTGGAGGTCTTGGTAACTGTTTCAACCAAGACAGAGGAGGTCTCATGGAGGCTATGTCCTCCTGACAGCCGGGTGCCTGTAACAAAGGGAGCGACAACGATACACAGAAAGAGAAATGAGAGATTATTTAATGTTATTTTGCTTCAGTCAAGAGATTACACATTTCACCCTGATTTCCTCCAAAAATAAGAACAAGGTGTGGAAGCAGAAAATATATATATATATATATATATATATATATATATATATATATATATATATATATATTTGTGTTGTACAACAGAAAGACAGCTTTACAGTAAAATGTACACTGTTGAGCATGACATAGCATTTTACTGACTTCCAGCTAGATTTACTCTCTATCAGACATTTATAGATTTGATGTGGGAATGGCAGTGAGACAAACCTGTGATTTTAGCTTTGAAAGGGCTGCCCACTATATGTTGTGGCCCTCCATATTTAATGGCAATAAGATAGTTGCCAGGGGCCATGGGGGTGTAAGTAATCTTGTAGCCCTCAGGACATTCCCGACAGTCCATCTTGACTTTGGATGGCCCGTCAATGTTTACTGATAGAGTGGCAGAGCCTGCGTTACAGGTGTTCACTACAAACTCTGAGGATACACCTGGAAGAAAGAGGGCAGTGCAAAAACAGATTAAAAACTGCTAAAACATAAAAAGAGAAGAACACTATGGTAAATTAACAGAAAATGTGAGCAGCGTTGGTGTTGATGAGTACCAGTGATTCCTCCCTGTAGTCCAGGGCCGTGCGCTGTCACCATGCCTGGGTCTCCAACCAGTCCCGGGTCTCCCACTCGCACGTTAAAGGGACTTCCAGGAATGTGACATCCATTGAACTTGACATCTATGGAGTGGACTCCGTTATCCCGTGGAATGAAGCGGATCGCATTCTTGTCTGAACACAAAAGAAATGGAGAAGTCACTGATCTGTTAGTTGTAAATAATAAAATCTGAATTTTCAGTATTCTCTCTGAAGTCTATTTTGCCTGATGACATGAAGTTAATGCGCACCGCTGTCAAGCTCTGTGACATAACACTCCTCAGAGGAACCAGAGGGGGTGTGAACTTTGGCGTCGACCACACCTCGAGCCCCGTTGCGCTGGACCATAAAGGATGCCTCTTGGTTTACCTTCAGGTCCTTCTCCTAGAAAAAAAACAGTGACGAATCTAATGAGAATGCAGTTGTGTATGTGCATGAGTGTGTGAGCACGACAGACACAAAGTGTGTGAGTCATGTCCAACTAAAATAGATTTAGCGGTTGGTTTTGAGTGGCAGAAAAGGTCAGAGTTGAAAGCGAGGCGTTTTTCTTTTTGCACTTCACCTGGCAGCATATGCTAGTAAAACACTGTGGAGTGTTTAGTTTACAATAAATGCATATATTTAGCATTATTGCCAGATTGAAACTTTGAAAGCACAGCTGTCATAGGTAACTTCTAAAGAGTCTTTATATCCTGCTAACTTCCTTCTTGCTTCTATTCACTAGGATAGCAAAAAATATTGCATTGATATTCTGACTGCCCTCACATAGCACGGCCTGTATTAGCCCACATTATCAAGGGACAGTTAATCCAGTCTTCCATCACAGGCTAGAAGGCTTATACGCAGTATTAGTCGTTCATAATGTTCCACTACTCGTGTTCAATTACACTTAAAGGGCAAAGTGTTATTAAAAAGTTATATCTACCTACTGTCATGCATTATGCCATGAGCAATCCTTTATGTTATCAGCACTGTGATTAGCGACTATGATTGTGTCTGTGCGTACTCGGTGCAATAATTTATAATGGATTTTGTCATGCTGGTGTTGGTGTGCATGTGTGATCTTACCTGAAGGCTTGTGACAGTGAGCCTACGGGCCTCATCTGACAGTGTAGCAATTGGAACGATGAATGGGCTGTCAGGGATGTGCTCGTTGTTGAACTTGATTGACACCTCATAGTCCCCTGAGGATGAAGACAGGTTATTTGCTCTCAGTCATAAATTGATTGGAAGAACTATGGATGAATTACTGACAGGTATAGAAGTTTAGAGACCAAAAGCATTCCATATGGAAAGAAAAAGAAAAAAAAGACAAAAAAAATTGTGACCTGAAAGAAAGAATTCTACCTGGTTCTTTCACTATGTAGGAGACACCGCAGGAACCATCCTTCCTGTCTTCAAAGGAGATTTCTGCCTTGCTGGGCCCCTCTACCGCAATGGACAGACCACCAGCACCTGCTTCTCTTGTCCAGATGCTAAACTCAGCTAGAGATGGTAAAAAAAAAAAGCTAAATGAGAGGTTTTATTTTAAGCGCCACTGAATATCTAATATCTAATCTTCACATTTATAGCTCAGCTCTAAATATTTCTCAGATATTATGTCGAAATACATGGCTAGTCCTGGTGCATCTATATTACCCCTGGCATTTTTCACATCAAACAAATGTTACAATACAAAAGATACAACGCAAAATTTGCATCCTGATTAGACAGCTTATATGATATATATGGTGTGACAGAGCTCCCAATTTGCACAACAATGCTGTGTACAAAGCTAAACTACCGTCTAAGAACCCACAAAGAGCATCTTAAATGAATAAAGGAATCAACAAAAACACCAGTAATTGCTCTGTTGCGCAGTCAAACAAAGATCTTGAGCCAAACCATGTGATTTTTAAGTTTGCATTTTTTTGGTTCACTTGTTTGGTGCACAACAGGGTTTGGTCAGCAGTGTTCCCGCTTTAACCGGCCAATAGAAACAGTCGTACCAGAATCACTTTAATCTAACCAAATTTACACGTTCTAGAAACACCTTTAGAATAAATCCTGAAAGCACATTTCTTTTCTCCAATGGCATGTTGCATGTCCACAAAGTAAACTTACAAGGCGCTACAGCCACGCCTCTCTCTAGGCCAGGTCCTCCTGCGCGGACTTTGTGAGCTCCTCCCTCCCCCATGGGACCCACAGTGAACTGGAAGGGGCTACCAGGGACATGTTGACCTCTGTACTTGACATTGACAGTGTGGGTCCCAGTTTCCTGAGGGATGAAGCGTACACTGTAGGTGTTGCTTCCTCCATCCACTATGTCAGCATCCACAGTTTTCCCACCGGGGCTGGTCACCTGAGCTGTCATGGCCTGAGATCCGCTCTCAGCTGGGATGAGAAAGAGCGACAAAGATGATGATTTTATACAATAGGACTTTGCGCTGAAACCCCTTATTGGTTAAAGAATACTGTAATAAAACTAAATTCAAGGCCAAGAAAACAAGTTTGAATTAAGACTCACCCTCAGGTCTGGCAGTGACTCCAGCAAAGCTGCTGAGGCTCTCTCTGCCCAGAAAGTCTCCAAAAACATCTCTAAAGGGGCTTCCTCCTCCGCCCACCTGGGTACTCTCCTCCACTCGTACCTCCCTCTTGGTTTCTCCACCTCGGGTTTTGCTAAACTCTGTTCGCTCAGTACGGGTGTAAGTGTGGCTGCTGCGGGTGAACGTTCTGGTCAGTCTCTCCTGCGCAGAAACCATCTGGAACCAGTTTCCTTTGGCAAGAAAAAAGCAGTAAGAATACAAATGAGGGAGCACAGCGGGGTCATTTTGTAAGATGGTTCATGCTGTCCTCTAACCACTTCTGACTGGCTCCTGCACTCACCTGGGATCTTCAGGTTAAGGCCACATGTGCTGCCCACTGAAGCAAGAGAAGACGCCTGTCTCTTCCTAGTAATACTCTCTTTGATTCTTCCTTCTCCAGTCACCTTCACTGTGAAAGGACTTCCTGTAGTCCACAAATACATATACAGTATATAAAATAGATACAGATTTCTTTCATTTCAAGATGCAAAATTGCCAGTTTAAGTAGAAGTTAAAAACCTGGGATATGCTTCTCAGCAAACTTGATGTTAACAATGTAACTTCCAGGTTCTGTTGGACAGTAGGTCACTCTGCAGGTCCCGTCCTCCATGTCTTCACAGTTGATGTCAACTTTGCTTGGGCCTTCAATTGACAATGCTAGACCTCCATAACCTAAAGGAGGTGCAGAAGTAAAGACACGTTCAAGTATTTTTTGCCTTTGTATTTTCTATGACAGTGCTTGTCAAAGACAAGGTCCCGTTTTTTCGAGGCTTACCTGCTTTCCTCGTGTCCACAAAGAATTCAGTCATTTCGAAAGTGTGAGCCTCAACCAGGCCTTTACCGAAAGCCTTCACTCTGCTGGCCTCACCAATCTCTGACTGGCCAACCATGATTTTAAAAGGACTGTTGGCTACATGCACGCTGTTCTTCCTCACACTGACTTCATGCTCCCCGACCTCCTTAGGGGTGAAAGAGATACCTGTGAATGCAAAAGAAGGAACACTTAGCTCATAGTGTTTGGATACCCTGAACAGTTGCATGTGGGCACTCTCAGTCCACTAGCCTCAGTTCACTTTTCTGTTCAGCCTTTTTTAGCTTAGCCTAATAACGAAGATAGAGATTTAGAGATGTTGATCCAAGTTCATAAATGTATTTTGGTCCAAAAGGATCAATTTCAAAATTTTGTTTTTGGTTTTGGCTTTTCCAAAAGCTGCCCCCAACCTGTGGAGCGGCTTACCACTGCAAAGTAGATCTGCTACCACTCTAGAATGTTAAAAATCTTTGTTGAAGATCCATTTCTTCTCTTCCACTTTCGATTTGAGACACATTGTTATCCCAAAAGATTTTTATCATAATTATATATTTTATTTTGTTGTACCTTTTTACTTAATAAAATAACGTTGACTTGATCTGATTTAACTTGAACGTAGAGAAGAATAAATATTAAATCACAATGCATTTGATGAAACGAGCACTGTCTCATCTATGGACTATTCTTCCTCTTATTGACATATCAGCCAGGTGGATAACTCACCAAGGTGTCTGTTTGGAAGTTTCTTGAGCAGACAGGGCTCCTCATTTCCTGATGGCGCTCTGATACTTGCACTCAGAGAGCTCAGATCTGTCTCTGCGATCTTCAGGGACACATCAGCCGCTGTGCCGACATTCAGCTGGGACGTTCTAGTTATGGCGTCATCCCCTTCACACAACCAAGGTGGTTTGGAGATTTTAATGCATATACTCATCCACTACAAATAAATAAGTCAGTGTGTTAGAGAAACTGTATTTCCTTACCAGTGATCTTAGCAGTAAAGGGACTGCCAGGAATGTGCTTGTTATCAAACTTGACAATAATGTTGTAGTCTCCAGGTGCAGTGGGCAGGTAGGACACAGTGCAGGTGCCATCTTTGTTGTCCTTACAGGTGATCTCAGCCTTAGAAGGACCTTCCACTGCCAGAGATAGACCACCTGGAAGGGGGAAAGAAAGAAAAAGCAAAGATAATACATTTTTAAATTTTTTGGCAGTATGGCATTGATAAGAGTTTGTAATTGCGTCAAATCCCCAAAGTATGAAAATAATTATGGAAAGTAAAGCACGATACCTTCTCCTGCATTCTTGGTAATCACAGTGAAAGTCGCATTCTTGTTGACCATCCCGTAACTCAAACCTGGACCAAAAGCAGTCACCACTCCACTTTTCACAGCGTCCACAAAGAACTGCAGAGGGCTTCCTGAAGGTTGAATGAACATAGCAATGATACATCAGATTCTATTATCTCAAAGTGAGGCAGATATTGTTTCAGAAAAAGAAGAAATATTTGTTACATACAAGCATACATGCAGTACACATTGCGAATTGGCTCTCTGCATTTAACCCATCCCTGAGGAGCAGTGGGCACCTATCTGATTTGCTTTAAAAAATGAGATAAGAAAATCCTGATGGTAACATGGTCTCTTTCTGACCTGGAATATGGTTTCCCTCGTATTTGATGTCCATCTCATGCAGGCCTCTCTCTGTGGGCTGGTACTTGATTGTGATGGTCCCATCTTTGTTATCAGTGATGTGTGGCCGGGCCGTCTTGCCTGAAGGCATCCGCACCTCACCTAAAAAATGATGGTAGTTAGATTTAGTGGCGTAACAGATGTTTTGTATGTTTTGTTTATGCATATTTGGAATCTGTCCCACCTGTGATTTCTCCTTGCTGTGTTGTGAAAGGAACCAGGAAGTTCACAGGACGGAAGAGAGGATCCACGGTATCGGGGGAAACCACTGGCTCATTTGTAGCCTTTCATTACAGAGAGGATACAAAGTGATAATTTCATAGAACTTGATGGATCCACACAAATGCACCTTGCACACGACTGCAGCAGGTGTTAAAATAATGCTTTACTCACCACCACGTGGAAGGGGCTTTTTGGGATGTTTTGTCCCCCAAAGCGGATAGTAATAACATATTTCCCAGGTTCAGGGGCTGTGTAGTAGATGTCAAAGGTCCCATCATGATTCTCCACCACATCCATGTCCAGCTCCATCCCTTGTGGGGTCTGGACTTTGCAGGTCACCTTGCCTTTCCCGGCAGACTTTGCATCCACTGTAATAACCGTATCCTCAGAGGTCTGCAGCTTCTGAAGGTTTGCTTTTAAAGAAAAGAAAAAGAATGAGGATAAGTGTTGCAAAAATGCATCAAATATGATACTTTCAGGTAGCATAGAAGTAAAATACAAAGCATTGGTTACTCACACACGCATTGTCCTCCAATAGCAACTGGAAAATAAAAATACAAAAAATATATTTTTTTAAGTAACGCAACAACTAACTATGGTACCACAGTGGGTTTTTATGTTTGTTTGTTCTTTACCTGTAATGCGACATTTGCTAGCATCTCCTGTGGGCAGGGACTGGATGCGATATGGGGAGTAAGGAATCTCATCTCCTCCATATTTGATGGTGATGGTGTAGGGACCTGTAGAGTCAGGCACGTAGGAGACCGTGTAGGTGCCGTCCCTGTTGTCCTGAATAGTTGCGTTCTTGGGTTTGCCCTCCGGGTCCTGTTAATTGATAATGTCAAGTTATGTCATACTGTAAGGTTAGGAAATTCTTGTGCAAAATGTAAGTCAACATACCAGAATCTGCACAGTGAGCAGTCCCTCTCCGGCATCACGAGCATCAATGGTGAACTCAACAGGCAGGCTTGCTGACACTCCTTTTGTGTCTAAGCCAGGGCCACTTGCACGGACCTTACTTGCATCATGCCCAGGCTTAGACATTACCTTGAATGGACTGTGAAAGGAAAAGAAAAGACCATTGCTAAACTCAGTCCGACACAAGTAAAAAATGGCAGAGAAAATTTGCTCAGTGATATCTTTTTTTTCTGTATCCAGTCAGACAGAAATGGACTCTAATTAATATATTTCTGCACAAACTGGCTGAGCTCATGACATTTTTTAAATTCAAACTTACCTGTGTGGAACTTCCTGATCGGCATATTTGACAGCTACAGTGTATGGGCCATCCTGAGTTGGAGTGTAGTGAACTTTGTGGGTCCCATCACCATTGTTCTTCACACCAACTGGCTCTGCAGTACCTGGAAATAAGACATGATTAAAGTGATCACTTGTTCCCAACTAACTGTTTCCTGTCACTGTAGAGACTTAGGCAAGGTATTATGGGTTTTAATACTTTACCAGCATGTGCTCACCTTTTGGGCCAAAGATTTTGACATCCAGTGGGGCCTGTCCAGCCTTGGTACAGTCTACTGTGAAAGTCTGAGGAACATGGGCTCTCACTCCAGTGCCCAAACCTGGACCCGAGCACTTAACCTTGTTGGGGTCCACAGGGTCCTTCACTGGAACACGGAATGGGCTACCAGGGATCGGGTGTCCTCCATAATTAATGTTAACATCATAGTCTCCAGGAGTGTAGGGGATGTACTCCACACTACAGCTGCCATCTTTATTGTCCTTGCAGGATATTTTTGACTCTGAAGCTCCCTCAATGGTCAGACCTAGGCCTCCTGTGCCAGCACCCCTGAAAGAGAAGCAGACGCATTTACTACACATGCTTGAGTTAACCATTCACAGATTTCTCATTCAAAAGTGATCCAGCCGCACCTGGTCTCCACAGTGAAGCAGTTGGACTTGTTGGTAATTCCTCCCTCTAAACCTGGTCCATAAGCACGGACACGGGTTGGATCACATCCCTCCACCACAGAAACTCTGAAAGGACTCTTGGGCACAGGCACATCATCGTAGAGCACTTCAATCAGGTGCACTCCTGCACACAAGCAGATAGATAAGGTCAACATCTGGTGTCATTCCTACCTGCATGAGTGTTCTCAGAGCAGAGAAACAGTATTCTGTTATTGTTGCTTGCTTTTAATTACAGGGCAGACAAATTCCCTTTTAGGGAGATAAACACCTGTCTATTTATAAAAGATTGCATCTTGGGCTCAGAAGTTATGGTGAACGTACGGACCACTACATCTGTTGTCCAGTCATTATCCTGCTACTGTGTTTTTAGGGCGTAGCATTCTCAGTAGGCCGATATGCGAGATTCCCAACCCATACTTCTATGATATTAAAGCATGTCTGGTTGTGGTGAAGTGCTCTGTGATCTCTTTACTTTGTGTTAAAGGTCTCTATTAATATCCACTGTCATTCCCCTGCTGTATAGCTGTGTGCAGGAAGCCTTCAGCACACATACCTGCCTGGTTAAGAGCTTCTGTTCCAGAGCACACTATTTATAAATAAGAGCCTCCCTGCTCTCTGGCCCTCACATCACTGCTCCACTGCATCATTCAGTATTTATACCGTTCTATCTCTCCCACTTCTTTATTCCCAAATCAAGCACCAGTTAATTATTACTCCAACTGCCCTGTCACTCAAATGCCTTACAGTGTGAATTAAACAAAACAATATTTTTTCTCATACCATCCTCAAACGCTGTGTACTCCACTCTGTAGGTGCCATCTCCCTTGTCGGTGATGAAGGCTTCTGTTTTGCTGCCAGAAGGGTTGATAATGTGGACCTTAATGTGATTTCCTCCAACCTTGTTGATGGCACGAGCATCAATAATGAAGTGCGTTGTGACTTCTCTTAGGACCCCTAGAAACAAGAGAGGAAGGTGATTTGTTACCAAAGAGAAACATTGAGTGACCTCACTCAAGTTAAGACCAGAAGGAAATAAGAAAAAGTGCAAAATCAGCAATGTTAAATATTCCTATTGTTGATTATACTGTGTATTGTATTTTGAATCAATTGATATTTTAGTTAAGTTGGTCTTCTCTAGCATGCCATACAATATTGTAAAATACTCATTAAAATCTCCCAGAGTGTAAGACAGTTCAGAATAGCTTGTACTTTCTGATTGACACTTCTAAACCCAAATATATGGAATAAAAACTACTTATCAGTGTGTAATTATTCTTTACCTCTGGGCTCCACTCCTGGTCCAAAAACATGAACCCCACTGGTGTCCACTGAGGGCTCAACCTGAAGGACCTTGGGAAACTGGGGAATCATATGGCCACCATACTTGATCGTGATCGTGTGTGTGCCATGGAACGGCGGGGTGTATGTAACAGAGAAGATCCCATCTGCAGTTTTCTGGACGTGCACCTCGGCTTTAGCACCAGTCTCTGACACAATCTCAATGGTGAGCTCTGCATCGCCTGCCCGGGTGCAGTCAACGGTGAAGGTTGCTGGTTCACCTGCCTTGGCCCTCTCCAGTCCCGGGCCACTAGCAGTCACCTTGCTGGGGTCCAAAGCTGAGCGAACTGCAGCCTTGAATGGAGAGCCAGGTATGTGCTTGTCAGCAAACAAGATGTTGATGGCATACTCCCCAGCCTCAGTTGGAAGGTAATTCACTGAGCAGGTTCCATCACCGTTGTCCCGGCACTCAATCGTTGCTTCACAGGGGCCCTCCACAGTAAGGCCCAGTCCACCAGCACCAGCTCCCTTTGTGTCAATAGTGAATGGAGCTGGTTTACCAACAATACCTCCCTTTAGGCCAGGGCCAAAAGCTCGAACCTGTAATACAAGATTCAGTATTATAAACTTGTGATAAAATGATCAAACATGTGTTTCCATAATCCTGAGTTTGATGTTTCAGTGGAATAACTTTTACCTTTGAAGGATCAGCAGGCATCACTGCTTCAACCCCAAAGGGACTTCCCATCACTGGGTTGCCATCATAGCTAACATCAACCTTGTACTGCCCCTCCTCTGGGGGGATATACTTCACACTGTGAGTACCATTGGCTTTGTCTGATTCCATCTTGCACGGGATTGGTCGGCCAGAGGGTGAAATCATTTTTACACCAACATTACCCTGCCCACCAGCGCCCTTCGTGTTAACCGTGAACTCCTGATCCTTTCCAACCTCCACTTCTTTAAGAAAGATTAACATGAAGCAATTAAACCATTGCTGGAAACTCTTTTACACAGTAAATGTAAAATTATTATATTGTGTTTGAAACCTACTGTTGTCTAATCCTTCCACTTTCACCTTTCCAATATCCAGAAGTGGTGCCACTGTAATGTGAAAGGGGCTCTTGGGAACGGGGTCTCCTCCATAAGTGACTGAAATTGACACGTTACCCTGAAAACAAACACAAAGAATAATGATTGTTTTGAGTTGTTTTTGTGGATAATCTCCTTTCTAAAGCTAATGGTCTTCAAAAAGCAGCATGTACCTGTTGAAGAGCTGTGTACTTGACAGTGTAGGAGTAATCGTGGTTATCAACAATATCAAAGTCACGAACTGCTTCTCCTGGGCCTGGTGCAGTGAAATGCACCTCAGGTTTGGCCTTGCCAGCTCCCTTGGTGTAGATAGTAAAGTGGGTTGGAGTGCCCACCTCCACCCCTGAAACACATGTATTTTTTCAGAGCAACCAGTCCGATTCTAATCAAGTATTCTTTTTGCAGTGGATGTTTGTCGCAAATGCAATTCCATATCAATTTGTGTGCTTGGTATTTATTAATATTTATATTGATTCTGGATGTGAGTGGATCTCACCTGTCTTGTTGAGTCCGGGGCCCTCTGCTCTCACCTTGCCAGCATCATGGGAAGGATCAACTTTGACTTTGAATGGACTGACAGGAATTTCCTAATAAGGGCAATAGAAAAAACAACCTTAAGAAATTACTCAAGACTGAATAAAATTCCAAAAATCATTCTTCCAGACACAGCACCACATGCAGGGAAAGTCATATTTTTACCTGGTCTGCAAACAACACCATGATGGTATATCGGCCTGGAGCTGGGGGAGTGTATTTGACTGTGAAGGTGTCGTTGTCATTCTTGATGATGTCGAACTCAATGTCTGCCTCAGCAGGTCCAACCACCCCTGGGGCACATTTGATTCCAATGCTGATGTCCCCTAATGGTGCACAGTGTGATAAGGTCATTCAAAGTGGATAGAGTAGATGATTTGGATAAAAAGAAGCAATCTTTCTTCTGACTTGATACTTTAAAACACATATCATCCAAATTTCATAAATCACCTGAGTCATTCTGTGATTCGTTCATAATCAATTAAGATGATTAATAGTGAAGAAGAAGCCTTTTTGTAATAACCAAAGCTACTTGTTTGGGCCTGCTCACCTTGACCAGCCTCACTGCAGTCGACGGTGAAGTATGTTGGCTCATTAGCCTTGAGTCCTGTCTTTTCCACTCCTGGCCCATAGACCTTGACTTTGTCTGGATGAGAACCCTCTCCAACCAGCACCTAATTAATTCACAGTGTACTTGAGGCAGAAGCAATTGGTTCAAGTACAAGTGCTGCAGTCCTCTTAGTTTTTTCTATTTTTAGTGGAGTATCATTAAATTAAACAAACTGATTTTTAAGTGCACCGGTCATCATCATTTGTCTTACCCTGAAGGGGCTATTGGGTACGTTGACCTCTCCCCAGGTGATCATGATGGTGTGTTTAATGGGCTTCACAGGAGTGTACACACACAGAAATGTGCCATCTCCCTTGTCAGTTATCTTGATGTTGATGGTGCAGCCTTCACCATCCTTGGTGGTTACAAAAGCATGTCAACACTGGTTTGCAGAGCCACATGAAATATAAATGATGTGTTCTTATGAATAAATGATGAAAGTTTCACAGACTGGTGCTTTCCATACCTGTGCATAGATCTTGAGTTGACCCTTCCCTGCCATGCGGGCATCAATAGTGAATTCAGTGGGTTTGTTAACAATGACGCCACTTGGCTGCAGGCCTGGACCATAAGCTTTCACCTGAAATAATTTGTTATTTTTAATGTCTTTGGTCTTCTAGACAGCAATCAACACAGATGTCTAGACTGTATGATTCAGTTAGTGGGATTTACCTTTTCTGGGAAAGTGTCATTGGCCGCAGGAAGAATGTGGGCAATGAAAGGACTGTCCTTGATGTCCTCATCGTCACAAACGACATGGACAGCATAGTCACCAGGCTCAGTCGGCCAATAACGCACATCACAGGAACCATCCCCCTTATCGTCACATTCAATTTTAGCTTGTGATGGGCCTTCGATGGAGAAGCCTGAGTATGGAAATGATTGAAAACTTTGTGATTGCACATTAAGAATACATAAACTAGTTACTCCACAGAGTTAGAGCACATGACTCACCTAGAGTTCCCACATCAGTGCCAATGGCTTCTACAACAAAGTCAGCAGATTTTCCCACCATACCCGTCTTCAGACCAGGACCCCAGGCCCTCACCTTCTGAAAACCTGCTTCCTCACCCACCTCCACTTCGAAAGGGCTGCAGCCCAAAGAAAGACATATTATTACTTTACATAAACGAGGGCGTGTTTTGTTAATGAGACGATGAATAAGAACCTACCTGCGTGGGATGGGCTGGCTTCCCCAGGTGATGCTGACGGTGTATTTACCAGGCTTAAGGGGGTAATATTCACACTCATAGACACCATTTCCTGCATCTCTCACTTTCACTTTCTCCTCTGCTCCGGCTGAGGACGAACAATATAGTTAATATAAAATCGTGTAAAGTTAAACAGATGAGGGTGTTAATGCTCTATCATACGCTTATATAAATTTAAACTTTCATATAAAAACCCCAAACAAATAAAATCATTCTAAAAATATGCGAGAGGGAGTGAGGAGTGATCCAGAGAAGTAAGAGCTGCATAACTCACTTGGTCCTTTGACTGAAACATTCAGCTCTCCGCTGCCAGCTCCCTTGGTGAAAACTTTGAAGTCTGCAACCTCCTTTACTCTCACGCCTTTAGGCTGAAGGCCTCTGCCGGTTGCTTTGCAGGCATTTGGGTTTGAAGCTGTAAAGAATAACAACAAGTGTGAAGGGAAATATCCAGCAAGGCAAAATGCTATCTGAGATAGTCAGCAGTTAACAGCCATGTTAGTAGCACAGACATTAAAAGATCCAATTCACTGTGGATTCCATTAAGGTCAACTGACAGATCCTGAAAATGAGAACAGTAGGTGGGTTTACATGAACACTTTTTCTTCTTTCTTTCAGAATGAAATAATTCTGAAAGAATATTCCTTTTTGACTGTTTAAATCTGAAGTGATCTAATCGGACATTATGTTTATATGCGACGACACATCAATCGCAAAAACTGTCATAAGCTGTGTGACGAGCGCTAAACCTATGACCAACAGATGACGAGATTATCAGAAGGTGGGAGTCTACCGTATGATCAGGGCAGTTTTTTCTGTAACTCTGATGCTTTTAATGAAGAAATAATTTGATAATGACTCAGGTTGACTCTTACTGGAGACATGAGGGAGGGAGTGACAAAAAGTTGACAAGTCTTGTCGGTACATCAGAGTGGTTTTATTCCTACTAACGTTACTTCATTACGACGTTAGGAAACATTTAGTTATTAGTGAGGCCATGTTGTGTGGTGAACTCACCACAAATGTTACCTTAACAAAAAAAATTATCTGACGTAACGTTTAAAGCACAAACTCCTCACTGGCGCTCCCATCCTGAAAACCCAGATCCATGCTGACAGAGGATTTAGATTAATTAATTACCCTGTTCAGGGTCGCGGGGGGCTGGAGACTATCCCAGGTCTTGTATGACTTCATTCATGCGCAATATAAAGTGAAGTCAGTTGGTAAATAATAAATTGGCATTTATAAAATCAGCCTCTTCAAAGTCAGTCTTTTTTAATTAAATTCAACCCCCTTGCAAAGGATTAAATCATTTGGAAAGGTGTGTTTACTTGCTGCATTTTCTTTCTTAGATGGCTTCTTTTGACAATCTATTTGGAATCAGACTGTCCATGTAAACCCACAAAATGCAAATTGCAGCACATATGATACCAAGAGCGAAATTCTGAATTGACATGTTTGAGAACACTCAAGATTGAACGTTTCAGATTTTCCAAATTATTTACTGCAGGCTTAGACTGAATACTGACTAATGCATGTATATATAGTAAAGTCAAACATGTCAACTGCACAAGCAAAGATATTTAAAAGAGAAAAGAGAAGAGAAATGCAGAGTGGGACAATCTGTACACTATTTGTACAACACTGCATCTCGTCTCCATTGTGAACTATAACAAACCATCAAGCTACAAGATGCAAGAAGACAGGGCAGCGATCAAGCACGGCATTGAGCCGCGGCGCCCTTATCTTAGTCAAAGCATAGAGGGCATGTGCAAGGCGCGGCACAGAGAGGTTTCGGGGGGTTCTTGCTTAGCAATATACACAAGCTCCTCCCAGCAGACAATACTAACTTGGGCGAACAGGTTTTGGGGGGGCTACCCCCCGCCCACCCTTCACTCCGGGAGGGGCACGCACTGATTTAGGGACTATCTGGAGAGGAGCTCCCATGGGAGGAGCAACAGTTGGAGCTAGAAATGACAGATAGGAAAGGTTATGGTCTATACTGGGTGGTTGTTTGCAGGGAAAATAAAGATGATCGTGATGGATAGATCCCCCTGACACTATCAGAAGATAAATAAATCAGATTTGCCTGACTGTAATTTACAGCAAAGACAAATGGCTCACCCTCTGCGATGTTGACAGTGTAAGGGCTTTTGGGGATCTCATGCCCAGCAAACAGTACCCGGATGGTGTGAGGCCCTTCCAGCACAGGACGATACGTGCAACGGAAAACACTATCTCCCTTGTTCTCTAGGATGAGCTCTACCGTGTCCTTTTTCCCCTGAGGATCAACGATGACCACACTGATGTCGCCATTACCAGCTCCTGAGAGTAACGGGACAATAATCAATTATGACATTGCAAAGTAAATACTACAACTTTAGTCTCTTTGAGAACATTTAAAAAGGAATTAGGATCACATGGACATGTATATTTTCTATATGTATTTTCCATACTAACCAGCAGTGTAGATATCAAAGTAGGTGGGCTTGTTAGCTACATTGCCCGTGGGCTCCAAACCCGGTCCCCTAGCATGCACCTTTGTTGGGTCACCCATAGCCTTGGCTACATTCACCGAGTATGGACTTTTGTCAATATCCTGACCAGCAAACAGCACTTTAACCTTAATAGAAAAAAAAAATCAAGATATATTTTAAGCACCTTTGAAAAAAGTGATTTTCCCAAGTTCTTCATGAGTGCTGTGTGGATTAAAGTTAAACTTGAAAAAAATGCTTTTGGTCTTACCTTGTGAAGACCCTCAACTTTGGGAAGATAAGTAACAGTGTAGGTTCTGTTTTTATCTTTGTTGGGTTTAACCTTAGCCTGGAGAATAAGATGATAGTATAAGAAAGGATGGAAGGCGCTACAAAACTTAATAAATCATGGCAGGCTGTATGGTAAGATCGCTTGTCTACACGGTTTAGCTTGCCTCCTCTTTGTGTCCCTCAGGATCCTCCACGTAGACCAGAACTTCACCACTGCCAGCTTCCAGAGTTTCCACAGTGAACACTGCTGGTTGTAGCACCTTGTTGCCGTGAGGCTCAATGCCTGTAAAGTCACAGGGTGTGGACATTTATTTCTTCTTAGCGAGAAGCATAAAAGAACAATACATACATACTTTTTTTAGGTGTAAATTTTTTGCACTATGTAGTATATGGTACCGGAGTGAACATTATGCATCCAAATTCATAATATGAACTTTTGTGAACTGTGTAGATGTACATGGATATTGTTGGGTTACCCACCGGGTCCATAAGCTTTGGCTTTGTTTGGGAAAAGCTGTTTGTTCCTGAGAGGAGCTCCAGGCTTCAGCTTTGCCTTTGGAAACTGAGACAGGTAGGTCATCACGGAGTGCTCATCCACATCTGGGTCCACAATCTCCTCAGGGGCAATCACCTACAGCACATAAAGACGCACAGCACAAGGGGTTAAACTTGCATGCGTCTGAATAACTGACCAGATAAACCAAAGGTTACATTCAACATTATGAGTACAGTTAAGCTGTTTTTTGCAAATCTCTGCAAAAATCATGGAAATGGTAACCGCTTTTTAGGTTTAACTTGTCTTAAGTGTTTTTTCCTTGTTATAATGGTTTGATTGTCTCATTATAGGACTCATCTCTCCCTTCTAGCACTTTTTTGCCTGTCTATCACACAGTGGCACAATGCCATGCTTCCACACTGGTTATATTTAACTCCAGGACAGCAATGTTACGGATTGTTGTCCTCCATAAGCCAGCCAGGGGATTTATCCTGAGCCAAACCTCTCCCACATCTCCTTAACACCACAACAGTGGGATTCTGCTCCAAGACCTGCAGACTCATGACATACAGCACAAGGCTATCTCTCCAATGCCAGACCTCATGGAGAATAGCTAACCCTGTATCTGATAACAACAAGTAAACAACCTGCATAGTGCACATTATAATGCAGAGACTTATAAACTGGGCTGCACTCACTTCGTATTGCTATTCTGATGAGCAAATGAATATTTACACCTTTGTTTCAGTGGCTGGCTCAGAATGTGTAAAGAAATCTCACCCCCCCACAAAGTCCCCAATCAATGAATTTAAGCTCCTACTAGCCTTTTTTACTGGGAAATAAATATTTCAGAACACCCTCCAGCATGATCTCACTGGAAACTCACTGGGCTCAATCATGCACAATATTGCTTTTTTTCCTGCTCTGTGCACAGTACCTCCTCTCACACCACAGTGTTCCTACACACAATGAAGCATATTTGAAAAGCATTTTAGTGCCTTAAACTGCTTTAAAATTATTAGTGCCACCCAAATAGATATGAAATATGTTGCTAATCAGAAAACTAATGTTCTTTGAGGTCAACTCCATCCTTCTGACACCCGGCAGCTCTAAAGTGTCATGCATCTTACCTGAGGCACACCCAACCAGTCGTCAGCCTGTTGCATGGCTTCTCTGGCATTCTGCACAGGCTGATTTGGGTCCCACTCAGCCCAATCAGGACACAAACCTGACAGAATACAAACAGGGATTAGACAGTTCTGCACAGACGATTGCTGTTTTACACCATGGTGGACTTAATAAGGTCACTTGGGCTGTCTCTACTGTCTAAAGCCTCCAACTACAGCATTGCAGCATTGCATTGCATTACCTTTTTCACTCTGCTCTGCTCCTGTGGAGTGAATGGAAGTCTCCCGACTACACAAAAATAAAAACAAGACGTCCTGGCACGTTTTCTGTGGCTAACGCTAGCCTGAAGCCTGTTTCTAATACCTAAATTGGATTAGTGCTGTGGGATTGAGTCGCCACTCACTCAAAAAGCCCGTACAGACAAAAGGTAGAATAATATTATCCAATTAATATAGAAACAAGAGAGCAGAATTATCATGGCTGAGTTTGGATGCATTAGCATGGAAGGACTGCATATTGACAGTGGATAGAAAAGTTGTGAAGATGCTGGGAGGCACCAGACTGGGCTTTTATCCACGTTACAATGCAGGTCATAATGCGACATCACTGCAAAACTAAGAGAGACAGACATATGCTATAGATGTATAATATAAATAATAACAAAAGTTATCTATCAAACGGATTGATGGTGTCTTCCTGGTCTGTATTTTACATCTATTTACTGAATTAAAATTGGCTTCTCTTTTAGAACAGGACTGGTTTCGTCAATCTGCTGTTTGGTATTAGCTAATGAAGCAATAGCACCTTTTATGGTCAGTATTGCAGTAGTGTTTGAAAGATGCGTCCCCTCAGATCAATGATCATATAAACACAGTTGAATAAGGTTCTGCACTCCTCTTGCTACTCCTCTGCCTTTTGCTCTGTGACGCTCAGCTAGGAAAGGACTTTTAATGTTCTGGGTTGGAAGCAGAATGATCAACTGGCAGAGACACAATATGTAGCCTTGAAGTCCTTGGATCCGCAGCTTAGCCACCTTCCAATGACATATCACTTTTGAATTTTGATGCAAAGTCAAGCATGTCCCTTGACAGAAGGGGAGGAATGGTGCCCAAATTTGGGGGTGATTTGTAGCAGCAAGGCTATAAACACTAAAGCCAGACTTGGGTCTCAGGGCCCAAAACTCTGACATTGAAAGCTTCAGTCATTGTGGGACAGCTGGCAGTGACGAATTCATACCATCATAAACCCCTCAACAACCCAGTTACACTATCTGGTCCCCAAAGACAAATTACACTGGCTCACATCTGAATTTGAATCTGGACACATAGACGTTTGTGTGTATTTGCTCAGGAGGTGTCAGAGATGAATACCCCTCATTTCTAGATGACAACCAACAGAGACAAATCTTCATGCGAGGATAATATTATTTCAAAGCCACTGACTGACACTTCACTGACCCCAACCTTTAAAGCATCCAAAAAAAAAACCACTATGTATATTAAGTATTTTAGCAGGCACTGTACGGATTCTGACTCAGCACTTACTCACGGCCTCTAGACTCGGCTCATGCAGCTACAAACGTCTTACCAGGGGCACAGTTGTCTACCAAAGCTCCCAGGGCTTTTCCATCCTGCCAGTCACGATGGAAGTTGTTTATGGGCAGCTGGGGTACCTTGTTCTGTATCCAGCCCAATAAGCGCTGTTTTGGGGTCATTTTCTTGGTCTCCTCATCATCCTCGTCATCCCACATGGGCATGGAGATTGAATAGTGGAGGATGAGAGTCCAGATAAGACCCAGGATCAGCTTTAGATTCCCATCCACAATCGCTTTGCTATCTGCAGTTGGACAGGAAAAACAAGTGTTCATGAGGTGAAGTTCACATAATGCTATAACTACTTTCTGCATCCAAGTTAACTGCATTTTCTAAAAGTTCAAGCAGTTAATTGTTTATGGGCCCTTCCTAAGAGATCTGTGCAATCTACTACTAAGTCATGTTTTACAATCCATGTATTGTTCTCACTGATCAAGGTAGCCCACAGCTAAAGGAAAGAAATAAGGTCTGACCCCGGTTGTATTATATGAAGCAATGTTTCCTGAATATTTTTCAGAGTTGACCAGGCTATTCTGAGTCGAAATATAAACAATGATGATTGACTGCTGAGGAGACAAGAATCTAATGCTCCTCACTCCTTCCCTCGAGCCCCTTTCTCTCAGACAGCTGTCTGGCTGAGGACCCCTGACAATCTGTCATCTAGTCACAATGTTAGTCAGAAGGCAGTGACAGCTGAGGATAAGGGAAGTGGATCCCTCTCTGCATAAATATCACTTGGATTCCAATTACATCCAAAATTTGTAGCGCTGGTGTTTGACAAATCAAATAGGTTGAGATTAGATTAATTGACAGTGAAAATGTTGCTCACTTGCTGAAGTTCTCGGAGGATATGGTTGACAAGTGAGACGACATAGATCCTATCTAATTTAGAAATTCAGCCATTTAAGCCAAAGAAGCTTTGAGGAGAACTAGATGTTGATGTTTAATTGACTAATCCTGTGTGATACACTGCGGTTAATTCAGTCAGATTGTAATAACCCGTGAGTTTTTAGGTCAGTTATTTATCACAGGACTGTGATATTGAAGATGTGTATATGCCATAGATGAGTGCCTCCTATCAGGAGGTAATGTTTGATGTGTTACCATCTGACTGGCAAAAGCAGGTGGTTTGATGTGGCAGAGTTTAGATCTTGCTGTGTGTGGCTTTAAGGACAACTGCTGGGCCCATCAAATAGTATCAAGTTACACAGTGTGACACATGTGCACCTAAGCCTGTGGTCATTTTTGTGGTGATTTGTTTCTTTGGCATGAGAGTATAGGACGTTATCTTAAGAGGGCTGCACTGACCCACTAGAGCTGCATGGGAGGACAGGGTGCAAGGACACCAAATACCAGTCCTTCTATTATCACACCCTATTTCTGTCGAACAGTCAGACATAGTGTGTGTCTGACCCTGTACAGCAGGAAAAATAGCACATTAGGTATTGGACACAATATCCTGGACACTCTCCACAGGCTTTGAGGTTATGGCTGTGATTGTGACCTTAACCCTCCGGCAAATCATCAGGAGATATGAGCTTACCATTGACTGTTTCCCAAAGTATTATCACACACTCTCTCAAACTGACACACTCAAAATACTGAAAGACACACTGTGGTCCTCACAGTCTTCCGGCCAAACCGTCAGCCATGCCATGAATTTCACTCAAGTGTGCTGCAAGTTCCATCAACACCAAAAAGAGTTATTTAAGTAATATCATATATCTCGAGTTATGGAATATTAGTGGTGTCATTTTGTTTAATCTGGTGAAATCTTCCCCTATTGACTCCACAACATATAAATATTAATTTTGATTTAAAAACCCCATCTGGGTTAATCCTCTCCACAGGTTGCTACGGCTCTGGCCATCAACAAACAGCCGCCGTGAGTCATTCCAACCCCTGACCTGACAGAAATGACAGTGTGTCTGCTAGTGTTTGTGTATAGAGGAGTGTGTATCTGACACTAGTGTACACTTGCATAATTTGAGGCATTCTCATTAGCACAGTCCTAGTGAATGTCCAGCCCATAGTTTACCACATTGCTGCTGCGGACAAGCATACTAAGGAGAAACTATAGGCCATGACACCGGGTAATAACCTCAGTGGCATAGCCGCTATAATTTTCCACTAAGCTGGTGACCTCATCTCAGTGCAGCTTTCCAGAACCTTGTGAAAGTCATGCCTCACTGCTGGCTGACACCAGTCCTGATAACATACCAGCGGAATAAGGTGGATGTGTTTGTGAAGAGAAGCTGACAGCAGTACTTCTGATTGAGCTCACTACTATCATAAAGTTATTTCTATTTCTGTGTACAACCCAATAATATAACAGCGAGTTATTGTGTGTCCATTTTACAACAGTATTGTTAAGAGACCAAGTCGGACTTACCTATGGAGACCAGTTTGATATGTTCTCTATCTAAGAACTCAAGCGCCACAGAAACATTTTCCAGCTTCATCTGACGGAAGTTGGGTCTGATGTGGTACTTTCTGTACATTTTCTTCTGGCTCAAAACTTCCAGGAGTGAAATGAGCTTGAGGCCGTCGGTGAACTCCCTCTGAAGGTCGCTGATGGTCTTGTTGACGCACTTGAGGTGCTCGTTGCACCACCTGGTGAAGGTGTTCTGCTGGATCTTCTTCCACGGCGCGTCCTCGGCAAGGTCCTTCTCCGTGGCCGGCATATCGTCGTCCTCCTCTTCCCCAAAGTCCGTAGCCTGGTAATACTGCGGAGGGAGCTGGTCGTCACCGTAGTTGGTGTTCATCATGGTGGCTTTCTCCGTGTCCACTTTTATACCTGGGTGACACTCGGCCGGCAGAGCACAAAACTTTCGCAGGTGGATGAGAAACGCGCTCGCGCGGAGCCAAGCTCAGACTTTAAGGAGTTAAAAAGCAGGCTAGAGATTTTTTCGGACCTACTTGCGAAGAAGCCACTAATGGCAGGGCAGTGATGGATTCAATTATCCGATGCACAATGTGCGAGATCGTCCGCAGTTTGAATTGGCACCTTCTTTCCTCCGTGGGGTAGAAGTGGTAGGAGGTGATGGTTTGTTGCAGCAGAGATGGAGCAGCGCGGTTGGAGTTGCCTCTAACTTTGACATGACGGTGGGGGAGAGACAGTTGGGTATATAAAGGACCCGGGGCCACGTCACCCAAATTCTGTGATCATAGTCTATTTGCTAATCCATACGGATAACGGGAGTCGGAGTCGGTTTACTGGGAGGGGGTTGGCGCAGAGATTGGTCAGACCCCGTGCAGCGCAACAGTTGCGGCATGCTCCTTATTTTTAGGCACTCCTATTTGGGCAGCTGTGGGCTGGGACCAAACAATTGTTGAGAATGTGTGTCACGTTCAGGGTCTAAGTGGGTGAACCAATGAACTAAGAGAAATATGACTTGTGCCTTGAATCTCCTAGTAAGTTATTTTGTTGCAGAGGATGGGTGTCAAAAAGTGGAATTCTGCTCTTGATCCCAAAGGTTTTAAAGAAAAACACTGAGATGAGGTCATCCTAGTAAAAAATAAATAAAATAAAGAATGAAAACTGCAATCCCGTAGACAATCCTGTCTACCACCTCTGGGTGAAACACATTTCTAGAAGCAAAAGTCGGTAGGTTATGAAATAGAATGACGAGTGTTATCAAAAAAAAACATAATACTTTTGAAATGAATTTCTCTCTAGTGAAATCAATGTATATGTATGGATGTGCACCTCTGCATGCTCACTGAAAATTAGATTTTAGAGGCACACCTACTTACAGGAATGATTTATGACATCACAAATATTTTGTTGGACACTCCTGTTCTCATTTAGTTATGATGCTGAATTTGTGTGATGAATGTGTATGATGAATATATATATCCTTAGTGACAGAGAGAGTGTATCCTAAACAAGTCCCCTATTCCCCTGTGTCGCACAAGAAAACCTCCTGATCGGAACTCTTCAAATTATATGTGAAGTTATGTCCTAAAAACAGTATTTATTTTTTTTTTTTTTAAGAAAGCTCCCGCTTCTGAGTCAAATATAAACTTCTAAAGTGGTACATGATATAATCAAGATAGATCCCCTTGAGTCACTTCATATTCATCAAAGTTTTACAGAATCGGACCAACAATTAGGAAGTTACAGCTGAAAAATAGTGTTATTCATAAAAAGGCTCCCACAGTGAGTATAATATGAAATGCTGGAGTAAAACATAATATATGTCCAGGAGGGAGGTAGTCCGGGGCTATTCCTTTGCATCAAATTTGGAATAAATCAGACCAACGGTTGAGAAATCATGGGCCAAAAACTTTTGAAGCTTAAGTACGCCCTAGAGTTAGAAATATAAAACCTGAGTTTTGCCAAAAATCACTCCAGCTCTTCCTCGCACTAAGGTCGGCATTACATTTGGTAAACATTACATTTGAAAATGTTCCATGAAATATTTTTTGAGTTATGTCCGGACAACTCCCCCTAATGAGTAGAATATGAATTACTAGAGTAAAATATGATATTTATATTTGACTCTATTTATATTGATATATTATATCTACAAGACAGATTTCCTCGAGTCAATTCTTATGCACCAAATCTGGAATAAATCGAACCAACTGTAAGGAAGTTAAAAACTGTGTTTTTTTTACAAAGCTCCCGATAGTGAGTAAAATAGGAAACTATTAAAGTAAAACAAGATGTATGCAAGTTAGCTCTCTTTGAGTCGATTCATATGCATCAACATGGAACTTAATCGGAGTGTCAGAAATGCAAACGTACCTTTCCCAAAATCCCTACAGTTCTTCTTTGCAACAATCACAATGTATAATTGTCCTAAAATTAGGACTTGAAAACTTAATTGGCATCAATGACACAGCATTAAATTGGTTTAAGTCCTATTCATGGGACAGATCTCAGTTTTTATTTTTTAACAATGAATCCTCCATGCATAGCAAAGTTAGCCATGGAGTTCCCCAGGGATATGTACTTGGGCCAATATTATTCAGATTATATATGGTCCCTTTTGGCAACATTATCAGGAATCGCTCGATAAAGACGACCTGCAATTTTTTTATTATTAAATTCAGATAAAACTGAAGTTATTGTGCTGGGACCCAAGCACCTTAGAAAAAATGTATCTGATAATATAACTACACTGGATGGTATGACCTTGGCCTCAAGCACCACTGTGAGGAACTTGGGAGTTATCTTTGATTAGGATATGTCCTTTGACTCCCACATAAAACTGCGTTTTATCCTCTGCGTAATATTTCTAAAATACGGTACATTCTGTCACACCAAGATGCAGAAAAATTAGTTCATGCATTTGTTACTTCCAGGCTGGATTACTGTAATGCCCTACTAGCAGGTAGTCCCAATAAAACTCTGAAGCCCCTCCAGCTGATCCGGAACGCTGCTGCACGTGTGCTGACCAGAACCAGGTTAAGAGAACTCAGCTCTCCTGTATTAGCTTCCCAGCATTGGCTCCCGGTAAAATCTAGAATCAAATTCAAAATCCTTCTTCTCACGTACAGCGCGCTTAACGTTCGGAATCAAACGTATCTGGATTGTACAACCAGAGCACTAAGCTCCCAGCATGCAGCGTTACTAGTAGAACCAAGCACCTCCAGAAGTAGATTGGGAGCCAGAGCCTTCAGCTATCAGGCTCTTCTCCTGTAAAACCATCACCCAATCTCTGTTCGGCCGCAGAAACCCTCTCTACATTTAACAGTAGGCGTATAACCTACTGTGCTGCTATAGGTTTAGACTGCTAGGGGATCTCCCATGATGCACTGAGTGTTTCTCTCTTCCTCTCTCATTGTCCCCTTTATACATCCCTCTCACTTTAATGCATGTTACTGGATTAATGCATGTTATTAACTTGACCTCTTCCCTGGAGTCTTTGTGCTTTTTCACTTAGCAAGGTCATATGGTTGGTGATTGCATCTCCTGCTGTGGACCTGCTCGATGTCCACTCATTACAATATAATCATGATGATTATTACAATTATTATTATTATTATTATTATTGTATAGTATTTTCCCGTAAGCAATTTCTAAACTTTAAATTACTATTATTAGCACTTTGAGATTTGATCCAAATGTAAATTGCATTATAAATTAAATGTATTATTATTATTATTATTATTATTGCTATCATCTAACTGGGATCCCTGCTGCCGCCACAGCCCGACCCTGGATCTCTGTAAGATAATTATATAAACTGTTTGGTTTAGATCTGCTCCTTCCGGAAAGCACCTTGAGACAACAGTTCTTGTGAATTGGAGCTATATAAATAAAGATTGATTGATTGAAGTCCATGTGTTAATTTTGAACCTTCAGTGCAGGTTTTTGGACAGTGAGAAGATGGGGCACCAGAGATGAACCCTGTACACATAGATAAATTTTGTCCAATGTGTACGCCGCCTCTCATCCATTATCAGCTGATTGGCTCCAGCCTCCAATTGTGTCCCTTACAGGAACAGAGTAATTGCCTTTCAAATGAATAAATTAAACACTTACATGCTCAATTTAAAAATTCAAAATTGTATTTATTTTTGATATCTTTCCAGGCCACCTTATTACATTTTTATTGCAAAAAGAAGAACAAACTTCCTGATTTGAATGTAAGCACGCTAGTGTCATCTCTAATTGTAATCAGTGACAGCATGACAGCAATAATTAACTGGAGATGAATGAGGCTGAGGACAGAAATACATGTGGACAGATGTCAGTGTGATAATCCAAAATGAGGCAGCTCCAATAAATCCTATGTAGCAAACATAGGATTCCTGGACTGTCAAGGCATTATGACTCAGCATTGACAGGACAGTGACACCAGATGCCAGCACCAGCCTTGATGCAGTGGTGGGAGGTAATAATAACTGTGACCAAATACAGAAGGCATCTTAAGGATTTAGCCTGGACACAGCCAGGGCTCCTCATCACTCACAATGCCTCAAGAAACTGTAAACGTTTTATTTTTTTTCCTTCGGATTAAATCCATTTATCTTTTATAAGTGGCTTAAAATGTCCTTGTATGAACCACAGAGAGCAATCTGTAAGACTGTGGCATCAAGATCACGCACTGATCATCAGTCACAATATTCAATTATAATAATAAATGTAGGGGATTAAGTGATTAATATTTGTATGTTATGATGTACTCTGTTCTTTTGTTAGACAATGTTGACAAATATTTAATCATACCATTACTAATGTCATTAACTAGTACCACATTACCATAAGACTATTGAATTGAAGTTTATCCTTATAAAGGTGTAATGAATGGGTTATAACTAGTTTATGAAGTAAATAGCGAACTCTTTATAAATCATTAATAAGCTACAACTCATTATAAAGGTGAGTTACCTGTGTTTGATAAATAGTGTACCTTGTTGTATAAAATGTATCAGAATTTGCTCATAATAGATTATTATATATGTTTAAGGTGTTTACAAACTAATTAAAAAACCTACTTAAAAGCCATTAATGAATCCATTCTAGCTTCAGTCTTACTTTAAACCAGTATTAATAAATTATAGGATAGCATTGTTGAAATTTTAGTTTATTTTAGTTTATTTGTTATCATAAAAACACAAGTCAAATTCCTTATTTTTGATACTCAGTGTGAGTGTTAATTTGTAATAGTAGCTCATTATTACTTTATCTATAGCACTATATATTGTTTAGGGTGGTAAAGAAAGGCTAATATCTTCACAAATGTATGTAGGCTATTTCTACCATAATGAATCATACATTTTGTATGTAAAATTTTGATTTTCAGTATAGTTTACTATATTCATAGTCATAGTCATATGTTGCATTGATATATGGCATTATTGTATAAAATGTAGCAAATTAAGAAAACCTTCAAGCAATGAACAACAGAAATGTAGTGATTTTGGATACTTTGATATGTTTTGTCACATAATACATTATAAACCATGGAGTGGATTTGCTCTTGGTTGTTCTCAGAATGATCTTTCCAAATTTTTATTTGAATGTATCAGACATATTAAAAGAGATTTGGGTTACATTTGTTGTGCTGATAGGAATGGGACAAGGCCCAGTATATAAGGTTTTCACACTTAGTCTTGATTTACCTTGTGATGACTGTCACATACTCAAACCTGAATCAGAATCCTTGAGAATATTTAAAAGATCTGGAAAGCAAGCACACTTGAAACTAAAGAGACCGAAGGGTTTTCAGCAAGCATTACGCTAACTGTGCCCAATGAGTAGCTCTGGACATCCTTGCTTCTTTTAGATCATTAGACACACTTAAACCCAGTAAACCATGAGTCGCTGTAATGAGTTCAGAGATCTTTGTCGACAAAGTTGACACACCAGTTCCTGCCATCTGTTTCTGTGAGCTAAT
The DNA here is from genome assembly GCA_009660295.1 of Lophius piscatorius. Taxonomy (NCBI): domain Eukaryota; kingdom Metazoa; phylum Chordata; class Actinopteri; order Lophiiformes; family Lophiidae; genus Lophius; species Lophius piscatorius. Next base: position 19,748 of record VRLP01001283.1, on the reverse strand, counting down.
GTCACATCTCTGGAGTAAAGGCTATTAATATCCATACAGGCCGTGTAATATGATGCAAGCAGGAAGGTGCTCCCCACTCAGGTTCACTGTTTTTGACTCCAAGAATGAGTGTCTAACAACTTGTGAGACACACACACACACACACACACACAGACCACCACCTTAAAAAGAATCCCTCAAACATGATGTAGAGTGGGAATATTTATTTTCTCAAATCATTTACGGTACAAAATAGACCTTCGGGTAACAAAATAGCTACAACTATATTGAGAACAACAACACTATCAATATACTGTATAAAGCAACAAGCTGAGAAACACAGTGCAATACAGAAGCTTGAGAAACATAAAGTTACTGAAATAAGCTCAGAAATAATGACGGAATCAGACAACATTCATAATGTACCATTGCAATGAATGGGAATTTGGGAACTTTGTATTTAAACAGATTTTTTTAACTGACAATGACAATATTTGCAGTCCAGTGGCACATTATTAGCTTAATGTATATGAATAGGATGAAATAGATTTGGTCAGGCATTGCTTATCAGGTTTCTGTTCAATGATAAATGTTCCAGAAAAGATTTATCTTTATTTAAACGTACTGGAAAAAATATAAAACAAGTGTCATGATGCTCTTTCTGGCAACACAATCTAAATGCATGCTATGACTAAACCACCTTTAAACAAAGAAGAGGTACTGAGTGGGAATAGAAATGCAAGCCGTTGTTCCGAGTAACATCACCATAAATAAACATTTACACATCGTTGGCTATCAAATATACAAGGCTCTTTCAAAATAGTATGACCTTTCTACAAAGATAGTACAAATGGATTTAAGAAATACTGCATCTCTCCCATAGTACTTTATGTCAGATCTATGTACATGAAATACAAAGAAATAAATTATATTTTGTGCTTCTCTACTTTTTATAGCATGCTTTTGCAATCCAAAATATTTTCAAAAATAAAAAAGATAAGCATTTCAAAGACGTAAACAATAACGAAGTCCTTCCACATATGCATACATTTATTTTAATTGACGCTTGTATGTTTTTCTGAATGTTTCTTCTTTATTTACTTTGGAAATGATCAATTACTCAAATTCCCTCACCATTAACCCTTATCACTCACTTCAGTCTCATCAGTGGTTTTAATGTGTTCACACATCTAACACCAAGATTGTGATCGACATGTTTGATCATCATAAATCAAAATAACAATAACTTAGGAGGGGGTGACTCATTTCAATTCCGCTGAAGTTGACAGAAAAGTCTTCCAAGGTAGAATAACTGGCAATACACTTAGTCAAATTTATTGTCAAATATCTCCCAATTTGCTTAAAATATGTCTACTTGCACGGACAAAAATGACAGCAACGCATAACGTACATATTCCAGTGCAGGTGTACTGTAACATTTCAGAATTTTAATAGGAAGAATCTGAACTGGCTTAACTGACAAGTAAAGGGAGATGTAAGGAGAGAGTCTGATTTCAGAGTCAGACGGCAGACGATTGTGAGAAAGTTGAAGGTGACAGAGCCTGAAACAAAGCACCACCAGAAACACTGGAGCTGGATGCATTGGACATTTGGGTCAAACACCAGCCATATACCTCAGCTTCCATTGACGGGTTCTAGTTAGCCATAGATGTTCTGTTCTTTTAGTAATCAGTCTGTTTGATATTTGAAATTTTTACAGGGTATAAATTCAGTGGCAGGATTGTTATAATAGGATAACATGAACTCACTGAGATTTTTGGCCTTTACTACATCCAGTACTGGTGAGAGGGATCATATTAATATTGAAAAATCAGATGCAAACAATTTATTCTAACAGCACATGCACATATCAGGGATTTTAGTGCATTAAATGTCTAGATACCATGTTCCTCATAATTATCAGAGACAAGAAAGAACAATATTTAAAAACAAAAAAAATAAATAACGGTACAATAAACTGAAAACCAGTTAATACATTCAATCAAGACATTGTTAGCTAAAGGAGATAAAAGTAACATGTACGCAGAGGAGGGATGGCACGGAACCAGCAGACATTTAGTGGCGAGAGAGCATTTCCTCATGCGAGCTCATCATTAATTCCACCTTCAACCCCAAATAAGACTGTGTGCATCGCTCTCAGTCTGCGTGTCAATGTATCACCTTCAATTCTGCCTATCCATTTCCTGCCTAACACTTGTCAGCGCCATCACATTTACAGAACTCCATTTCAATCCGCAGTGACAGAAGGAGAGAACTCATGCGAAGCGCTGGTCTGTCCCCGTGCAGTCATTACCCATCCAGTCAACATCGGACGAGAGCTCGCAACAAGCTAGTCATCATTAGTAGCACTGCTGTGGCTGCAGTGATCGTCAAAATGGGGTTCCAGCCTACCTCACTCCCCTGGGAGAAAACAGGAATAAAAATGGGGTTAAGAGAGTTAAGCGATTTGGAAAAGATACTTTCTTACAGACAGGGAGATGAGAAGATTGTTACCACTGCTTTGTCTGTACATAAAGTATGAAACTAAAATCATGAGTTAGTGTTTATAGTTTAGATCCGTATAATAGCAGAAGCAAAGGGAAACAGCTTGTTAGCTTGGTGTAAAATTTTAAATGCAAACATCTAACAAATAATAATAATATAATTTTATTTAAAACGCACTTTACATTTGGATCGACTTGCAAAGTGCTACATGGTAAAAGCATCAATAAAAAATAATAATAATAATAAAAAAAATATTTTTATAACTTTTCAAAAAGTTTAATCTTCCCGCCCAGCGTTTAAGTATGTCCTGCTTGTTCTGGTTCGAAGTTGTAGATGTCGATCTTTCTTGTAGATGATTTACATTGGTGTAAATATTAAAAAAACAAGAAGAATGAGGTGATTACTGGGTATCAAGTGGGCCTGTAGTTGGAATCGTCAGGTGTTGAAGGAAGTGACGTCATGACCCATGCAGCTTCTCACAGTGGAAGTTAGAGGCTGACGAGCGCTGATAATGACAAAGGGAGGCAACTGATCACCTGCTGAGGCCTGGGATTGCTATGTGGTCAAACTTGACCACAAAGATGGGAGTACTAACAGACCTGTAGTATCTGTGCAAGGGAGGGTTTCACATCCCAACCACCTGGTCCGAGGTAAACATCCGAGTGACACCTCGGGTCAATTTACAGTCAGTGACTCCTCAAATTTTTTTGGTTGAAAATGAAAGTGACACCATCTGAGAGATAAGTCCCATGCACATAAGGTGTATGGACATAAAACTGACTGAGCGATCCTAGCTTGGTTTAACTCCTAATTCTGTATCAAAATTAAGTTAAGTGACAACAAACTACAAAAGTTAAACATTTCCAAAAATAACAGAATCACTGGTAGTTGTGTCTTGTTTAAACATTGCTTTCTGCGCATCGAAGAACTTTCTACGCACCGAAGAACTTTCTATGCATGGAAAAAATTTCTACGCATGGAAGAACTAAGCTTCTCATGGCGAATACAATAACATCACGGTGGCAATTCTTAATTTCGGAATTTCGGACATTGACGCACCAATTTTTCTGACTTTTAAGTCTTTTTTTGCTGAGCTAAAGTCATTGTCTCCTGACGACAGCATCTTATTTCTTGCAGCTGAATTGAGTATAACAAATACTTTGTTATAATTTGTCAAACTGCTCACCCGCCCCACTTCCCCCTTCCACAAGGGGGATAATATCGTCAACCACCTCCATTCACTGGTTTTCCCAGTGAGATTTGACCCATCCAAAATGACCTTCAATCCAAAACAATCTAGAGAAATAATTCAATGAAAAGGGTCAGTTCACCCTGATAAAATTAAAACCTTTTATCGCTTACCTCTGACATCCCTGCATAAAAAATATCCTATGACTCTGGAGTCCCTAAAGTTGATGTGTTGGAAGCAGGAAAAATGGGTAAGCATAAGTATCTGAGCAAATTTGACAAGGTTGAAATCTTGATGGCTGGATGAATGGTTCTGACAGAAAGCTGTGAGAACACATAGTGCATCACAAAGGTCTTTTGACAGCAAAAAGGAGACCTACATAAATTAAGAAGTGGGTTTTCATGTTATGGCTAATTGGTGTATTCCTATTGGACCCTGTTTCTTGGGTGAACTGACTTTGTGTCTAAGAACCATATGTATCATTACGCATCAGAAAGAGTTAGGCTCCTGCCATACCTTGCCCTCTGGGACGTCAGCTCCGACAACCAGCACCAGACCACAGCCACTATTACAATCATTCCTATGAAGGGGATGGAGAAAATAGGGGTCTCAGACGGATGGATGAATCTCTGAAGAAGGAATAAAAAACAAACACAAGGACCATGGAGATGAAGGAAATGAATCAATGGATGAATGGAAGAATAAAAATAATACACACATAAAAGTGAAGTGACAAAATCACAAAGTGACAACTACGACAAATCACCAAAATAAAAGTGAGACGTGGTTTATTGCTGTGACATGAAGGAGAAAGATTAACATGGAATGATTTACGTTTCCTGATAAACAAGCGGTGCATATCTTCCTGGTGACATAGGCGACAACTGAATGTGACTATGTACGAGCAGTCCAATGTGGCATTTACTGACTGTGTGAGATGTTATGGTGACAAACAAAGAAAGACAAAGCATGAATGTTGTGACTAGTGGTGCTTTTTGTCTCTCGATCCTCACTCCACATTGATTTTATGTTTTGTTAAATTTGTGATCATAGAGGCTGATGGACATTCAGAGAACAAGGACAGCATCAGAGACGGTACAGATAGACAGTTTGACATACTCTTATCACGACTGTTGTAGACAAAACACAAGAGTTTCAGTCCTGTTGGTTTCTTACTACAGCAAGCTTTCGTCCAATTTTCAAAACGTGGCATAGCTTTATGTAGTTTTGGATTTGGGGGAATTTATTTTTGAATGCATGTTTTCTTTGAATGTTACACCTGCAAAAATGTCATTGGGACGGTGCATTCAAATACCACATTGCATTCACAAGTCAAAATGTCAAACCCAGAGGACAAACTATAAGCAGCTAGCGTTACAGGCCATAATAATGACAATGAGTTTTAATGTTTCCTGTTGGCACTTCAAAAGATAAAAACAGCAAAAGGAAGTATTATCAGATGTTTTGATTATTCCGAATTACGTTTAATTTCACTGCAAGTCACTTTTCACACAGAGGCTTGTTAAAAGATGTTTTGGAATTGGCATTCAAAAAAGTTTAAATATCCTTTGATTAGACTTAAATGACATCGTGAAATATCAGTTATAAAAGCTTGCATTGTTTGCCTGGCTGAAAGTTTTTTGGTAGACTTTGTATTTTTGTCCAACAACAGTATGGAAGCGTTGCTGTCATAGAGAAGTAAGAACACAGACACACAATTAATAGTGATATGAGCTGACAGGTCACTTCATATCTAATCATACACATAACCACTACAGTATGAGACACATCAAATGTGGGCTCCACAGACACACACTACAGTGAGTACGATGTGAGGTATGTGAAGTGACAGCATGGGCGCAAAGAAAATGCATCACTTTTCTGGAAACTATGACTTTAAATTCTCAAAACTCCCCCTAGAACGACATAACTTAAAGGTCACGTGTGTAGGATTTAGTGGGCTTCAGAGGTAACTTTTTTTATAATCAATTGTCTTTAGTAGGGTCAAGGGAGGGGCTGGAGCTTATCCTGGACGAACTACATGGAGAGAGACACGACAATCATTCAAACTTACGGGAGACTTACAGTCACCAAATCACCTGTTTTGGATGTTTTTGGATGTTCGGAAAAAAACCTACAGGGGAACCCATGTAGGTAGCCTGGGTTTGTTTGGATTTTACAACAATTTTTTTTCCCGTTATTGCAGACTTCAGCCAATTCCACACAGAAAGAGCCAAAGGTTGGGATTCAAACAAGGAACTCTCTTGCTGTGTGATGAGTGCTGATGCTAACCGAATCATTGTGCCACCACAGTAATTCAATATATTATCTACAAATGTATTCATCTGTATTTTTCATTAGTGTATGCAAATCTTTGTTTTTACTTGTAGTCATTGTATAATAGTACTACTAATATTAATAATAAAGGGAAGGAGTGGATCGATCTTGAATTCTCATGGTGCCAGACTATCTCCAAACGGACAAACCAAACAACCTTTAAGGTGTTCAGACGGTTGCTATCAGCAACAACACTACTAGATACCGCTAAATCCCACACAATGGACCGTAAAATGTTCTAAATATGGGTGACATTAATCACCCAAAGTTGAACGTTTAAATCAGCCAATCCCTACTTCTGATACCAGCTGCACTCTCTGATGATACGTGTGTCTCTTTCTCACCTGAGCACCCCCTGACAGTTTCTCCAGTTCTGCCTTGCAGTGCTGCAGCTCCTCCTCCAGCTCTGCTCGCTCCCTCTGACTGCTGTCATACAGCTCCTGCAGCTCCTGCAGCTCCAGCTTCAGACCGTCACACTGAGGACACAGACGTCACATTTTCAATCTTTACCTTACTATAATGGATGCATTAGCACTCTTTTTAGTTTACTTTATTTGTACAAATCGGATCTGAAAAATAAAGGTTTGGCGTGGCCCAAAACTGTTTTATGTAAATGTTTTATACATAATTCTAATCAGCAACCAATTCAAGGCCTCATACCTCCCTCTGAACCTGTGAGGCTTTCTCCTCTGCCTGTTTGAGCTGGTCCCTCAGGGAGAAGATCTCCCCAATTCCTCCATTCCAGCTGTTCGTTGTCACTGGTTTCCCGTCAAAAGAAATATTCTTCTGCATGGAGGCATCCACCCGACGACACTTCTCAGACTGCGCCATGGTCATGTAGCTCTCTGTCATGACCTCGTCTGAGCCACTCTCCATCTCCTTCCCTTCTGTGCCCTCTACTGCGTCATCCTCCTTCAGGGACAGGTAGACGCTGGAGCTGGATAAAAAGGAGTGAAGAGGTGAGGATTAGATTGTACTTTTAATATAAGATCATTCAAAAGGGGGTGAATTTTAAATAATAACCAGTAAGTTAGTTAACCTTTTCTGCTCGGTATTGTTGCAGCCATGTAATACTACTTCAATGAAGGATTTTTATCAATGTCATCAAATCAAAAAGACATGCATAACAGACTCGCCTAAACAATGTGGAGGTCAAATGTCCAGTTCACCTCATATAGTATTATTAATGGTCAAGCTTTAACTAACCATTACCCACACAGTAAGTTAAACATTCCCATCTTGGAAAATGTGTCTACAATTTTAAATACTGCATATCTAATAGGATAAAATGATAAAGTGATGAGATTTATATGCAAAAGTTCAGAGGTCAACTTCAGCATTATTTTTTCCATTATGTTTCTCTGTTTCAAATGTTTGTTTTTTTAATCTTATCCGTCTCTTTTATCTCCCCTTGTCTGACTTTTACTTTTAGCAGCGCTAAAAATAAAGTTTGCTTCACAAGATCTCCCTCAGCAGATGGAGTGTGTCATATTTCATCAGCTAAGGAAAATCACCATAGGGAAGTTCACCATAGCAGCAAAACAGATCTTAGAGATTTTGGAGGCTGTTTCCAAGGTCAGGGATGAGTGTTCGGTCTAAAAACTGTTGGCGACTATTTATGTCACTGTACTTATCAATTAATAGACTAATGGTTTCAGTACTTTTGTATAACCCCTTTTATGACATTACCGTCTTGGAGCGTTGATTAAACAGGTGACTGTTATTTTCTAAATGGGAAGTGACATGAGTGACTGAGACCAGAGGCTTGTATTCCAGAGGGTATCTTCTCCAGGTGATCCAGTAAACACAAATGATGAGTGAGCAGCCATTAACCCCCTCACCATGTCCTCTGTCGTTGCAGCAGCTGCAGCCTTTCAGTGAGACGTCGGTTGTCCTCCTTCAGAGCTTGACACTCCTCTTTCAGGAGACAGCACTCCTCCTTCAGCAGGCCCACGTCACCTGACAGAACAAGGATGGTCACAGATGATGTTAAAAGGCTCTTGGGTTGTGGAGCTCATCGTTAATCAAGCCAGAGGCCAGAGGCTTTACTATGTTAATGTGTATGAGATGTATTAAAGAAACAGTTTGACATTTTATGAAATTGTAAGTGCATAACACATACTGACTATCAATGAAAGTCACCCATAAGTTTAAGAAATATTCAAATAGATTTATATTAAAAAAAAGAAACAACTGCCAAATGTGAATGAGGCAACTCAACAGTTTTTTATCCTTAATTAAACACATCAAACAAAATAAAGATTATTATCAGTCTAGTGAAAAGAAGTCAGCTTGAAATGCAGCCTAATTTGATCTTCCTTACTGAGCTTCAGGCCTGAGCACATGGAGCTGGGAGTCCTTAAGACGATGGTGCACCGCCTCATGTGCTGTGCCACCTAAAGTTCATAACAGGACGTGCAAAGTGGCATTTGGATGCTAAGTGTTATCAACAGAGGTTTTGGCCTGGCAGTGCTGGACTACTCTTGCAACTTTTGACTGATAGCAACCAAAGCAAGGTGGTACAGCATTAATGTTTCAATCCAATGACAAATCCCAGCAATGTCATGATTTTCATTCATTCATTCATTTTCCATAACCACTTTCCTGTGAAGGGGCGTAAACAAAGTGAAGAGTGAAATCTCCTGGTTCAATTGCAAAATCTCAAGCAAATGTTCAGTCATGAAGACTAACACATTCCACACTTAAGCAAAACTGTAGTTTGTTCTCAGGCCATCCTGTCAATCACACCTCTCCCACATGCTCAGTCTTCATTTCCTCACTGACTGGGGCTGTCAGATATCAGCTGCTCTCATAAGCCACCACATCTTGTTTCATCCCATCCTCGCTAGGCCTCTACTTCTATCATGTTGCTGTAATGTGTGACCTCCAACACCACGCGTTCCTCTTTAATACCAACATTTATCAGCCTCTTCATCATCAGTCTCAACAGAGTCACCGCCAGTACCAGAAGAGGATTTACTGAGTCTTGCTGCTACTTGAGGCAAAAGTCCTTCAATCCCGATCTGAAGGGTCTATGCGCCGAAGATTTTCTGATAGACAAATTATTACCACTCATCCGCTGCAGAAAACAATAATCTTTTCATCATTCACTCGTCTCTCCCTACAGACTTCTAACAATGACATAGGAAAATGCCTGAACGTATCATACATATTGAATTTCTGGTTGGTATTCATTACTAAAAAATAGAAATTATGTGTTTCATTGATTGTGCGTAAACACTTCTGGGGATGTTAAATGAAAGAGCACAACAACAAAATAATATGAACACCCCACCCACAATCCCACCCATTACTCAGCTACAGAGCGTATACCATGACATCATGTGCTCGGAGTGTGTGTCATTTCCCCTCATGACTTAATGTCACTGGTATCCTAAAAGGAAACACAAACCTGGACAAGAACCTACGAACACACACACAACTCCCCTAACAACACTAAACAGGCACATCTGTAATTTGTAGAAGTTATTAAACCTCACCACTGATTTATGTGCTTTACTGCAGGTTGCTAAGATGTTGTAAGCATGGAAGGAGAACACCTATAACATCATGTTTTCATAATATCAACCACAGATACTGGTCATGGGCTATTTGAGCATCTTGTTAGTTGGATAAATCCCAAGATACAGGCTGAGGCGGGGGTTTTATTTCAGTAACTTTGTTCTTCTCAGTGATTTCTGTTTACACTAGGTGTGAAGATGAGTTGTCAAACCAGCACATTCACTTTCTGCTCTTGATTTGTTCTCTTACCCTCATCAATCTAAACCCCTCCTTTTCCTCTTGTTACGACCCCTCAGCCCTCACCCTTTCTCCTCTCGGCCTCCCTGTGCTGGCTCTTCATGCTAATCTCAGCTCTCAGTGTGGTGATCTCCAGCTCGTATTCCTGGGTCTCCTCGCTGAGGCGCTGCAGTTCAACCCGCCGGCGACACAGCTCCTCCTGCAGGGATGCAATGTCGTTCTCCCTCTCTGCTGCCGCCTCCTCTGCTGCCTGCTGAAGCAGAAGCACCTCCTCCTGAGCCACGCGCAGCTCCTCCTGAGCTTCGGCCAGCTCGCTCTCCTTCTCCTCCTCCAGGATGTCCGACTCCTCCTGAGCAGAGCGGAGCTGTGCTGTAGGGAGAGGAGTACGTAAATGTTTTTAGCTGAAGTTTTATAGCAGGTACAACACATGGTTTTTTTTACATAAGCATGTGCTTATGTAAAAAAAAGTCCATGTATCACATAAAACCCCTCAGGGGAGCATCTCATTTTAAATGAGTGCTTTCTAATCAAAAAGTGCGTATTCCACTGAAAATGTGAATAAAAGTGCAATATGGGTACTGTTTACAGAGGAGCTGATGTAACTGATGGTAACCAACTTTTTTTTTCTACAAGGTCGGATTCAAAATGATTAGTTCAGACTTTTAAGGAACGGAAATTCGTGATATCTTTCAAAAACAAAGAGGAGCAAAAGTGCAAGGAATTGCAAATAAAAAGCACCAACTTCAACAAGTTGATTATCAATTCCAACCAATTCATTTCTCAATGAAGGTTATACACATGACATTTTAAATCAATTCACAGCTTCCCTTATATAATCTTTTTTACGTAAGGTTGAGTTTGGAAAACAGTTTTACAATTGTTTTCATGTGTAAAAAAAAAACAATCCGGTGATAATTAAATAATAATAAATCCATTGATTTACAGAACAGTCCATCTTATTTTTTGTTTTGTTTTTGTGTTTTTTTAAGGACAGAGCATGCTCTGCATTCAACCATGTTGATACCTTGCAGATTCTGAATCTGGCGTGAAAAGGCTTCAGCCTGATGGGCAGTGGCCAGACGCTCCTCCTCCAACAAGCCTGGTTAGACAGAGAGCAGGAAGATAAGAGGAAAATGTGAATTCAGCAGGCAGATAAAAAGATGACAACATGATAACCTTGAAGCATGAACGAATGATGCAAGGAAGCTTGTGTCTTTGTGGGTTTTACTGCAAAGTGAGCAGAACCATACAGAACATGCTGTATGTTTAATTGTATTCATATGGATGTAGTTAGAATTAACTACAAAATAAAGCAGAATATTTTTGGCAGCTATATTCCCACTTTTGTATTTTGCTGTTATTTCTACTCTAATGTTTTTTCATGTTATGTTATTTCTGTGGTATGCTGCAGATTCCCCATCTGAGAACATAGACTTATATATATATATATATATATATATGCATAAACATATACATGAAGTTGTTTTTTTGGGGGGGTTTGTCATTGGTTTCCATGACATTTGTTGATTTTTCTCTTATGTCCACATCCTGGCAAAAGTTTAAAATCTAGTTTTAAATATAGTGGTGATCATAAAAAAAATTGTAATTTGCCTTAAGAAACTTGCCACATCCTACTTTGTCATTCCCAATATTTCTTATTTCTTATCTCCACATTTTTCCAGACTTTCCCAGACCTTTAAGTCACACCCACAATCCCCCTAGTTATAAATATTCTTGATTTGTCTAGACCAACCATATGTCACACTCTCATCATACGCACTCAGGACCCTCAATCGCCTTCACTGCCAGTAGCCTGAACAGCTGACTGGTCCCACTGGGAGTTGACCAATAGTAACTTCTCATTGTGGTCTAGGACATCCAGTCTGGAAGTTTCCATCAGCGTGTAACCAGTTGTCTGGGGAATGCCTCTACCGCTGCCAGACAGACAGTCGAGCTCATAACGCCATATCTTTTAGTACGACATACACTCATATACACATCCTCATAAATACACACTCTCAGTACCCTGCAACCCCATACCCAAGGCTGTACTCACTGCTGCTGTCCTGAATGTTTTGCTCAGAATTTCTAAGGTCCGATGTGATGCTCTATTTAGTGGTTATGAGAAAGAGACATGTCAGTAGCTACATATAAACATTTATGTTTCAAAATGTTTGACTGGATTGTAATGAAGAGGACATCTCTGTCATAGAAAGTAGCTGTCCGGGTTTCAAAGGAATTGAAATTTGTAATCTGTCAGAGTGGTGTAAAGTTTATTTTACTTCAATGTAAACGGTTAAGGTTGAGATAGCCCAAACAGAAATCCATTCCCATGACATCTTACAATATAAATGAGTTTGATGAACAGAGAAGGAAAGTTCCAGATGACACAAGTCTTGCAGATTTTGTAAATGCTCAGTTATTTATCAACCTGATCTTTCTATCTTGTTTTAATCGACGCTCTATCCACTGTTTTCATTGCAGCAAATGGAACAACGTCGATTGGTTACAATGAAATAAGAATTATAGCACAAAAGTCAATCAGGTTAGGCCTACTGTATATGCAGATAGAAATTGGTTTTGCCACCTCTATTCTCAAATGGTTTTGTGCAATATTTTAGATAAATTTATACAATTTTCGATTATCTCAATTAATGAACAAAAAGGAAATTAAATTATAGGGTGGAGGGAGTGGGCGCGTCTTTCTCTAGTATGTTGTGCTAAACCAAAACATGTAAAGATCATAAAAGTGGGGGAAAAAATGGTGGAACTAACAAAAAACAACCCGTGCATGTAGACAAACTTCAATTACTCCAAAGTTAAATTTCTTCATCCAAATGTCAGCTAACCTTTCGGCTTCTGCAGCCTTCTTCTGAACCATAATAGAGTATAAGAGGAAAATATAATTTGAATTCCAGAAATTTATATTCGGTGCTTCAAAGTTGACTCATGATGTCACGAGGTGAGGTTGAGATGATGAAGAGTAAGTATGCTAAGATGCAAGTAATAGATAAACAGGAAGGGCTGTGTTGTTGATTCCAGTAGGTGTGTCCTGAGGTCACCAAGGTCCCTGGTGTGTAGGTATGTTCACAATACAGAATGTTTGTGTTTATGTAGTTTGAAGTCCGTTCAGAGAAAACATTTGAAGGTAAGTCATCATTCAGTCCAGCAGGGCCATGTTTTGCTTCTTGGTAAAGTTTGGCCATTGCATACTACATGTTCCCTGTGCCGATGGCCTTTTTTGTGTTCTGAGATGCGTTGTTTGAATGCTCTTGGCTTGTCCAATATATGCCTGTCCAAAGGGACATGTGAGCATGTAGACCAGTGATGTTGTATTACATGTGGTAAATTACTTAATTGGAAATGTTCTGCTCGTCTGTGGGGGGTGAACGTTTGTGGTGTTCATCTGTAGTTTCCTTGGATGTTAAGCTATGTGTTTTTGCCTTCTCTAGGTTGGAAGGTGTGAGCCATTTGGTCTCCGGTGGTCGGTGCACAACTGAATGAAAGGAGTTTGGGTTCCTTAGTGATCTCAAGCATGACCCTCAATCGCCTCAATCGATGGTTCCGCTTGCAGGATAAGCTAATGATTTTTTATTATGCCCTGAAGTTCATGGTGGCTATGGTTGAACTCAGTAGTGAATGTAATCCTTTTGGTGATGGAGATTTGTTTTAGGCTTGAGTAGATCAGCTCTAGGCTATGAAAAAGTATAATCATATGCTCTGTCGATTACAGCCAGGGGTCGTTTCTTGCACGAATCTGGATTTCGTCTCTTCTCCTTTATGGTTGAATTCATCCAACTGCGAATAATTCCTCCTCAGATGTAAAAAACTGTCCTTTGGGTATGTTTAGTTCTAAATGTATTATTTAGTCGAGGAGAGTGTTGCATTCCATGGGTTTCCTGTAGATGGAGGTATGGATTCTTCCGTCCTCATGCTTAGAGATAGCTATGTCCAGAAAGTGGATGGTGATTTAAAGGAAGTAGCTGCTGGAATTTAAATGTCTGACACATTTCATGTGTCAGACATTTAAGGATGGATGAAGGATGGATGATGGATGGATGGATGGATGGACGGACGGATGGACGGACAGACAGACAGACAGACAGACAGACAGACAGACAGATAGATAGATAGATAGATAGATAGATTGATAGATAGATAACAGCTTCCCGGGCAGTTTAGTATATCTTTGGTGTCCTTCAGAAAGGATGATATGGAAGTCACCAGGTCTTTTAAGTGAGAGTCCACAAATTTGGATAATGATTCTGTGACGGATTGGATACCTGAAACAATGGGTCTTATTGGGGGATTTTTGCGTTTTAATTAAATTGTGTTGGAAATACCAGCATGCATGTTGCATATTCTGCAAATGGACCACAGCATTGCACTTTGCGGTCAGTCGCCACAGGTCCATTTGCAATATCTACGTTCTTACATATGGATGATACTGGGACTCACTCCATTTACCTTGTGTTTAAGTGACAAAAATGGGAGCAACACGCAGAAAAGTATGGTTTCTCATTTGCAAAAGTAAAATAACAAGCTCCACACTGTGCAGATTACATTGAATTGCTTTAACTGTTGCTTTAACTGATGCAATTAAAGGAGATTCCTGCCATAGCTAATTGCATTACAACTGTCAACAGTTCACAACAATTGGAACAGAACCGATTTCCATGTGTGTGCTCAGTTTGACTCAAAGACGCAAAGCTCTAGATTCTATTTCTCCTTGCCCCAATGGTGGTGATTTTTGACAAAATCTGTATGACCTAATTGTCTATATCAATGGTGGTGGATTTAATGTCATTAATAATTGTTTTATGAAAATAAGAACCAAACAAATATGTGTAAAGAGTTTTCAGGTATCTGCAACAAAGTATGTATGTTTCTGAGAACTACTCCCCCCATTTTAACAGAAATACCTGAACTTTCTAAAACATACATTTCCATTAACAGGCTCATTAACTTAGTGAATAATATTTAATTTGCATCATCTTGTGTCTTAATAGAGGGGAAAATAACACAAAGAAAGGATAATCATTAGTGTATAACACGTACAGCAGAAGGAACAAAACAAGAGCCATGAAACAAGTAAGATAGTGGAAGAGACAAGAAAGATATTTATGAAACTGGACGATGAGGAAAATGTATGATGTAAGTGTTTCTCAATCCACTTTTCACTCTACTTGAGTTCTACAAAATGGTTATTCATGCTGAATACATAATTTGACTGTGAAAGGCAGTAATATAATTTAAAATTAACTTTATAATCCATTAAATTAATTTCATATTTACATGACATGAAGTTCAAATAGATTTGCGCCAAAATACTTCTTATAAAATATCCTTCAAGGGGCCGTGCAGTATTTTGAGTACATTTCGGAGCCTGTATTTTTGTATGTAAGAAGTTGAATCAGTTATTTGTCTTATTTGTGTTTTTAAGTAACTAAATGTACCTCTACTTGAGTAAAGAATACGTGACTTTTGCCACCTGTGGATGACCGTTAGTAACTATGAATAAAAGATTGCGGTGAACAGAGAATAATTAATTGAAGGTGTTGGACTGTCATATTCAAGGTTTAAAAGTCATACCTTGAAGCTCATGGAAGCTCTCCTGGTGTTTGTTGGAGATTTCTCTGGCATCATCCAGCTCCAGCAGGAGCTGTAGAACCTGAGCCCTCAGCTCCTCCAGCTCCTGCTCCTCGATTAAAGGCTCCTGCTCCTTCCTCCTCTTCTCTTCCCCTTCTCCTTCTTCCTCTCTCAATTTATTCTCTTCCCCCTCCTCCTGCTGAGCTCTCTCCTGGTCCATCTCCTCCTTCTCGTTGTTCTCCTCCATGATGCCTCTCTCCTTGGCTGTAATCTCGTTGTCCAAGGTCGGGCTGCACTCTGCTTTCAGATCGCACGGGTCATCTGATGGAAAGATGACAGCGATATTAGAAAGGGATACCTGATTGGGAAAGAGGGGGAGATGAAAGAGACATAGAGGTGACACCCGCATTCAGCTTGGATCATTATAGATTGTTGCCTTCACAAGAAGGTTGTGTGTTTGCAGTCGATGGTGTAACTGTCTGGTTGTCTGTTAGCAGGATTAACCGAAAAGTCCTGGCCCAGAGAACTATCCATTAGTCGTCGCGGGTGACTAACAATTATCAAATGTCCCTGGGGTGAGCTCCATAACAGATTTGTTTAGAAAATGACAGTGTGCCACAGGGAGATTGTAGTAAGCCCACAAATTGCATGAAGATCTGAGCATCATAGAGGGGAATTTTATGGGGAACTAGGTGGGGGTTTACCCTCTCTGATGGATGTCTAGTTTTCTTTTGAATCGCTAGCACCATCTTGTGATTAAAGTGATCTTTTATTCACCCACCTCTATTCCAGTAATGTGTCTAATTGAGCATACTTATTTATAAGCAAAAATTATTTAGAATTCTCTTATTACATTGAAGCCGAGAACTTTATAAAAAGAAAATCAATCATCTGGGAAAGAATGTGTGACATTACATATCTATAATGTCCAGTGCTTTACAACTTTACTTTTAGTGTATAGTTGATAGTTGTGACTCCATAAAATGTAACATGTGCTGATTGCAATCATTCATAATCTTAAGATATTTAGTGCAGGACTTTATTTTATATTAATGTATCTGCAGAATGAGTTTAAATGTCTGACCAGTAGGTGGAGTGAGATAGCTGACACGAAAGAGAGATTAAGGGGAGGTGGCGGCCAAAGCTTGAGCAGAAGCTGTGACTCACCACTCAGCAATGTACCTAAAGATCATAACAAGAAACTCTAGCGCTCGTGGTAAGACAGATGTGCTTATTTCACATTACACTGACACATTACAGTGGTCTCTGCCTCTTTTTATTTGGCTCCTCCTTGCGGACAGACATCTGCAGATGATGTTGGTGCTGTATTATTATTATTATTATTGTTATTATTTGTATTATTAATAATAATATTATTGTTATTATTAGTATTATTAGTATTATTAATATTATTGTTATTATTATTATTTATTATTACTATTATTATTATTATTATCATAGACTTAACTTCACATTATAACAGCTGTTGCTTTACAAAGTCGGTCAGAAAACTGAAAATCAGTGCATTGTGTGCACCACAACAACAACACAGTAACAATCCATCCGACAAGGAGGGCAGATCTTTTCTCATTAGTCCGATGTGTTTTACTGTAGGGCAGAAAGGCTAGAAAGGATATTGATATCAAACTGTGGTTTTATCAGATTTACAGTGAAATGTTTTTTTTTCCCTTATAGCATTGTCTGATTCTAGGTAGGATCTAGGTCATACTTGCTTATAAGACACCGGTCGGCTATCATTTCTCTCTTATTTCTCGATAGCTTGTCCTCCAGGGTCAAGTCTGTCTGAGAAATAAATCAATATGAAGAATCCTTCATTTTAAAGGGCTCTCCCAGTTCCTGGAAGTTGCTGCTTGTACGGAAAAAACAGTGTAAGTACTGGAGAAGGAAATGGTGTTTGCTGAGAATAGATGGACGTAATTAGAAAAAAAGTAGCAGCAAGTAAAAAGGAAAGTATTCACCAAAGATCTACCTAATTAAAAGCGATACTCACGAGTGTATTCCCTGCTCAGGGGATTGCTTCCATTTCTTGTGGTAATTATTTTTCTGCCCTGTTTTTACCCTCGCTAGATGTAACTATTTCCATCACAACCACACACAGGCAGCTTCATTTTCAATGTATAAATCTGTATGACATTACAAGGAGGCTAATTCATTCCCGTCTCTTAATAATGTTCAATTAAACAATACGGCCTCTTAGAGGCTTTCATGAGCGCCGTTGTCATTAAACTTTGATGTCGCTCTAATGTGTTATTCATAAAGAGGAGTACTGGATCCAGATGCCAGCGAGATAGCTGGAACTGATCGAATAACCCGGCGCAGCTAAAGGCCATAATGAGACAAAAGGTTCCCAGAGAATATCACTCACATCCAGATCCTCCAAGGCATTCAGCACAGAGTGGAAGAACTCAGAAAGCTCTGGCTCATGGGGCACGTCTTACATTGTAGTTCTTTGGTTTTGTGGACATAGTGTTCACATTGCCATTCACTGGGCAATAAATACAATTTCCCAGAAACAACCTCTATTACTGTTAATAGATTACAGGAAAAGAAATCAAAAATGAAGTATTGTGCACATAATTTAGTTGTAAAGTTGCTCAGGACTTCTGCTAATGCTGGACAGATGTTTCCTGCAAGAAAAAACCCTTCTCATCTTTCTTTGATTTCCTCTGACGACGCCCTCTCTGCCTGAGGTTCTCAAACCTTTTCAGTAATTGCTTTTTGAAATATTTATATTCCCCTTTGACTGTAAAAATTTTTGTGTTGCTATTACATTGTTTTAAGAGCATGGAGTGGACGCGCCTTCCTAGTATCACCCCTAAATATATCATCAAAATATGAGGACCCAAAAGGGGAGCACAAACAACATCCCAGTGCAAGTTGACTTATTTCAGTTAAACCAATTTATTTTGGCCTTGTCATAAGAACATGCTTGCTTACGTGTCGGCCTACTGGGCCTTCATCAGAGCACAAAGGTAGACGACATCACACAGTTTATAGGGTGGTGGTTTCTGAGGTCATTAAAGAGTTCTATGAGCTTGGTTGGCTTTGAGGTTTGACTGGAAGGTACCATGACTTCATGTTGACTTACATGTTGTTTTTCAATTGTTCACTATCCATAACTGAGTCCCAAGGCAAAGCTCTCAATCTACCGGTCCATCTTTAATCCAACTCTCACTTATGGTCATGAGCTCTGGGTAGTGAATGAAGGAACGCTCCACTCGTAGAGGGCCAGGGCTCAGCCTTGGCAATAAGATGCGACGCTCAAAGTGGAGCATATGCTCTCTTGCGTCGAAAAGAACAAGTTGGGGTGGTTTGGGAGTCCGATTAAGAGGGACCATATATCTCATCCAACCTCGGAACTCCCAGGATGAGCTGGAGAGCATGGGTGGGGAGAGGGAATCCTAGAATACCCTTCCTGGTCTGCAGCACTGCAACATTGAATTTATGACTAACTGTTTTTTGTCAATATGTAGTACGAATTACGTCCTCACTGTAGTTACTATTAAACTGAATAGCTGGCGCTGTAATACATTTCTTATTTGCGTCCCTGAGTTTTCCGATGTGCTGCTGCTACATTTCAACCACTCATATTTGGTCATTTCTATCTGTCATTCAAAATCCATACTTCCAACGTACATTGAATGTGACAGTGTTTGTTGTTTACAGTTTAATGCAGTTAACAATTTCAATTCAAATGGAAGGGATTTTTTTTTTTTTGCTAATTGGGTATTTTATTTTGATTAGCTATATTTACATTTTTTTATTAACTTTCATTCCGTTTTATCCGGAGTCGGGTCGAAGTAGCAGCAATGTAAGAGGAGTATTCCAAACCTTCCACTTGCCTGCAACACTCTCCAGCCCATCCTGGGGGATGCCGAGGCGTTCCCAGCCCAGATGAGATATATCACCCATCCAGTGAGTTTTGAGTCTCCTCCCAGATGGACGTGCCTGGAAAACCTCCAAAGGGAGGCGTCCTGGAAACATCCTAATCAGATGTCTGAACGACCTCAACCGGCTCCTTTCAAAGCAGAGGAGCTGCAGCAACATTTCAAGACACCACAGGATATTTAAACTCCCTTCATCTTATTTAATTTATTAAAGTAAAATTTATTTAGATTAGATTAGATAACCTTTATTAGTCCCACAATGGGGAAATTGCAGGGTTACAGCAGCAGAGCATGTTACAGAATAGAATACAGAATAACGGAATAACAGAGCAATATGTGCAAATAAATTAAATTAAGTTAACTGTACAGTTGACATGTTGGGAAGTGTATTGTCCCATAGTGAAAGTGCAAGTGAGGTAGGTGTGTGTGTAGTTGTGTAGGTGTGTGTGTGTGTGTGTTGCTAACAGTGCTGGTTGTGGAGT
>VRLP01001282.1:0-138223 GCA_009660295.1 Lophius piscatorius | reverse complement strand
AGTCTTTGAAGACTTTTATCAGGGATCCCGATGAGAAGTGCGTTACAGTAATCCAGTCTGGAGGAGACAAATGCGTGGACCAGCTTTTCAGCATCACTCAAGGGGAGTGAAACTCAGCAAGTGTCTGTGCTTAAAATGTCACTCTGCTCAATAATGAGCAGAGTGACATTTTAAGCAGATTCTCGTGGACAGTAAACACATTTATCACTCAATACTGCTGACCTATACAACATCAATGAGTCGATAGTGTAGACACTGGAAGGTTAGTCCCAGTGATGGTTAGCGATGTCCTCCAACAAACAATCTGTGCTTTTGCCTAAATAACTCCTTTAGGCAGCTACAGTTGTCACAGTTTGACAAGTTTCAGTCACGTTCAATAAATTTTCACTTTCATGCAATGATTGCAGGGAACATGTGTTAAACTAAATGCCAATGGTCTCCACCAGTTCAACATGGTAATTCAACCCAAAAGCTGCTGACAAACTGACCATTGGTTTGATTTTTCTTGACACTCGAAATCACTTAAATGATCAGATGACTGGTGCAACTGCGTCTCCTTTGAGTGAGGCACTAGATTATCAGAAAACTAAACACTAAGTTCCTCATTGACTAAAGGTAATCGGCATATCATCATAATTTAACCACATGACAGGCATGTCAACATCATATATACTATTTTTGATAATCTTTAATACGTTGCTGTTGTTTTTAGAAGACATTTATTCCCCCCAAACCTTTGAGAACAGAAAACCAAGTAATGAGTTAAGTTTCTTCATGTTCAATTTGACAGGTAAAAACCCACTAAGAGGAGAAATTGTTTTCCATTGGATGTGATGTGGCTTTTAAGAACAGAAACACACTGGGTTGTTGATGAATTTTGGCTTAAAATTTTTCTGTTATTTGAAGCAGGAAACAAGATTTTCATGAGGCCTTCCAATCCTGTCAATGCCTAAGAGCCTCATAATTTTTCCTTAAATATTTTTTCTTTGTTTCCTGTTTGAGTAGTTTTGCAGTAAGATCTAATCATAAAGATCATTAGTAGGAAATTATTTTTTGAGTATTTTCCCGCAACACTGCATCCAATCTGCAATGTGACGGCAAACAACCTGTCCTGGAATGATTTTATCGCACTGCTTTTTAAGAATATTGGAATCTTACCATTCAGTGCACATCATATTACACTTTCTAATATACGTGGGAAATGAAAAAAGGCCAATCCCTGCTCGTGTGTAACACAGATAGATGTATATAAACACTAAAGGCTTAACTACTGCAGCTCTACTCCTCACTGGAGCGCAGCCCGGGTGCATATTTATGTCCGATCCCAGCTGGAAATTATGAATAAAAATTCTTGTTTTTGGCTCTATGCCCTTAGAGCAGGTGTTCTTTACACATCAAACACATAAATTACACAATGTTATTGGCAGCTATAAATACACTGAAATTGTGTCTTAGCATTGACAATTCTACTTCGATAGTCTCTACATCCATAATTTAATCAAAATCCCTGATTCCCTGAATCCAGTGGTTTCCATGCAGGATTTTGGCCGTTATGAACTTTGACGAAGACAGTTTTTGCTTGATGTCCTCCATGGTTTAAGCTCAGCTATTACACAATCTACTGATAGAAAAGTAGCTAATAGCCTATGCTGCCTTCAGTGACTTATTGCGCCTCTAAACCACCTCAAATACTAAAAACAAATGACAGTCGGACACAGAGACACAGACAGTGGACCCTTATTTTCAATTATTGTTAAGCTGAGTAATCGGTATGTTATCTTGAAAGCATATTTGTAAGACTAGTAATCGAGTCTGGCCTGAAGCTGGTATGCCTTTTGTTTTCAATGTCCGAAACCAGCGCCAATCCGTAGGGTCCGACAGTCCAACAGAGAAATAAAGTTGTAGAAAGAAAAAAGACGACTTGAAAATGGAGCTTAGGAATTAGAACAAACAACCGCTGCTTTTTCCTCTTGTGTTACTATGCTTCTCAATAGACCTAATAGTAAACGCAAAAATAGTGCGAAACTTAGTGCTTAGCTTAGAAAAGTTAAGGCTAAATTTTCATTTAGCAACTCGGAGTAGTGCTACTCCGACAGGGCCCTTTAAGCCATCTCTTAAAGCGCCAGGTCTCGTTTGTTGTACCATAAGCTGCAGCTAAGCTAGCAACTATTGCCGAAGCTCACGTTATGCATTGAAATGCTGCAGAATCGCTGTACTCCAGAAATGAGATTGTATATGCATCTAAATTGAGATTGCAATGTTTTTTCGATTAGTCACCCAGCCTTATCAATACGCACAGCAAAGTAAGCATTAGTAAAATATTTTACATCCTGTTGATGCATCTGTACCTCTCTGTGTCAGCTCAAGTAGTGACCATTAATGCTCCTCCAAGTGGCTGCTTTTCAATGAACCCTGTGTTTTGAGAGAGCTGGGAAAACCACTTAATTTCCCCTTTGGGTATTAATAAAGTTTCTATCCATCCATCCATCCATTCATCCAATCCCATCCCATCTGCTGAGCTGCTGCGCCTTGGAACAATTTAAAAAAGGGCCTAGAATTGGATTCACTTGTATCAATCCGTTTAAAAGCATCACAAAGAATTTGGTGATGTAGATGTGTACATATTTTCCATATATGAACAGTTTTTCTTGTTTTACTGTGGATGTTTTAAATAACATGTTGTTTTTGTTGCATTTTTAATTATTTTAAAGTGATTGGCTGCTACCTTGGCCTCTTGTAAAACTGATTTTTAATTGAAATGGGAGTTCCTGGTTAAATAAAGGTTAAACAAATAAATAAATAGATAAATATAATCTGTGACCTTATACATATTCCACAATTATGCAGAAGTTCCAGATTCACGTGAAAACATTTTCCAGTCAGTTATTTTATTTTTTAATCCACATTTGTCACTTTTTAAAACTAACTTGTTTCAACCAATTACTATGGCTTCAACTAAAAACTATTTTGATAGTCGACTAATCTATTTATTATTGAAACAATTAGTTAGTTAGGATATTTTTTATCTCCCGGTTAAATTAAGTTAAGTAAAACAAATAAACAAGTCACCCAATTATTAAATAACCTTTATCTCACTATCAGCTTTTGGATTTAGCTTTAAGTTGTTTTAGGCAAATGGCAACTAATAATAACGATGAATACTTCTTCCCTAAATACATCCGTTAATGAACTTTATTGCTTTTATTACAGACGGTTAAACCAAATGGGTTACTAAACCGAAAGTAAATTTGCTGAACTGTAATTTAGGTCTCATGTTGCGTCCGTTTGGCACGTCACTACTGATACAAAACTCATAAAAAATGTATAAATAAATAATATAAACAATAAAACTAGCTAGCTTTCTATGTTATGTACTAAGCTATGATGTCACAGACATATCGACCATTAAATTTTTTGACAACTAATTTCCTAATTGGTTACTTTGATTATTCGTTGCAGCCCTACTCACAGTATTTAAATATGCTCCTTAAACGTTTTGGTCCAGTTGGAGAATTTTTTTACAGGTACCGTTTTAGCTCCCAAAAGTAATGAATTCGCACAATATAAAAAAACATTGACTGAAACCTCACAGTCGGAGAAAGTGAGCATGAAGATCCGACTCTTGGAACTGTTGAGAGGTACCATAGATGGTTTCTGGTACTTGAGTGATCACTACCTGGGAGGAACACAATGCTGGGAAGCGATAGGATCCGATCGGGGGACGGGGGCTCTCTAAAGCTTGCAGCCAAATCTGCCAGACTCCTTCTCCTGCCGACCTTGGACTCTGGGTAGACTTCCGCAAATGGTAAATGGAGGGGCCATTTACCTCCAAACATTTCTTCATGTTTGTTTGAAGGCTAAGGAGGATTGTCACTCTTTTGTCTTTCCTTGTGCTTAATAGTAGTACGATCCTCCATTTATGAAAATACAGAATGGTTATCCAGCAACAACTTCAAAACGAGATAATCCCCCTTTAGAGCCAGTATTTGGTTTGTCCATCCAAGTGATTGTATAGACATGGCAGTTTAATATGGTAGCCTCCATGGAAGAGAGCATCTGCTCTTATGGACATATAAAGGGATTTTTCCAACCAAACATTAAACAAAAATTTTTTTTGGGCAAATTATTCAAAAAACAAACAAACCCAAAACATAAATAATTAATGTCACTTCCCATTTGTTCGAAGAAAAACACCTACATTTCACAAACCTGTAAGTCTCAGAGGTTTTGACATGGTACCTACATGGATCAGAATTACTTTTCCAGCACATGCCGCAGATGCTGGATTGGATTGAGATCTGGGGAATTTGGAGGGGCAAGACAACACCTTGAACTTGTTGTTGTTAGTGCTGCAATGAATAATCAGCGTAATGGACAAAAAGTTAACAAATTTAATTGTCGATTGTTTGTGACATCATTGGGCAGCGACACAGTCGCGTACCGCCGACAGTCCTGGCACCAGACACCGCCTATGACACCGCGTAACTGAACGAAAAGTAACCACTAACGCCATGGAAAAATATTTTCGACAGAAGACAGGGGGCGCGGACATTTCGTCCTCAACATGGCCAAAAATGTTTTAAACTGCAAGATTTGCAAAGCTTGCATGGGAGCATGTCACGCCGCTGGATCATTTGAAGCGGAGGCAGGTTGACTCTCTAGACGATGTGTCTAATGTGGGTTGTATCCAAATTCCTTTAAACGATTTAACCTAATGTTGTTGTTGTTGACAACATTACAACAGAATGCTCAAAGCACTTGATTTTTTTCCATCCTCTATTATTTTTCCATATTTACATGGATGTTTGATTTGATTCCAGAGAAACTGCTATATATTTTTTTTAATAGATTTATATTTTTTATTCATACATTTTATTTATCTTTTGAATAAGCAGTGATATATTAAATAGATGCAACATGAAAGGACCAAACTTCAGTTCAACATTTATATTTTTAGTATAGTAAACTGTTTAGTGCTTTTATTACAGAATTAATGTTAAACCAAAGTTTATTAAAAGATATATTTTTGGAAGAAGTATTCATCTTTATTTTCATTATGTTAGTTGGCATGTGCCAAAAGCAACCAAAATCTAAATTTACAAACTGACTGCTGAATAAGAGTCATTAAGTAATTGTCTAATTTCTTTTATTTAATTCTTTTCTCTTTTTTTTTACCTTTTATCTAACCAGGAGGAAAAAATCCATAATTCCAGACTATAAATCATTTCATATTTCAATATATTAATTGACCATCAAAATAGTTGTTAGTGCAGGTCTAGTTTTTGTACAGGGGAGTAATCATCCTACTGCGTGAGGCCACTGCCAGTAGAGAAGGGAATTTCCTTGATAGGATATATACACTTTTTTATGAGCAAGAAAGAGAGAAACTTGCCTCCTTTCACACATTGACAAATTTTATGTTGGGTTTTCAGGAAATGTTTTCACGCAGGAGCAATCCCAGCTGAACTTGGGCCAGAGGCTGGGAACACCCATGACAAGTCGGCAGTACATCAGAGGGGAAACACATAGAGACAAACAACCATAAACACTCATATTCGGATTCACAGGCAATTAGAGTCCCCAATTCATCCATATTACATGTTTTGAAGAAAACCAGAGTACCCGGAGAGAACTCCCACAAACCCAGGGACAACAGATTCTGCACAGTTCTGCCCTAATGTTGGGCCAAACTAATACTGCTGTGACTCTGAAAAATAGTTAGCGGCTTTGATAAGTTTAGTGCAAAGCAAAGCCACTCCGGCAGTAAGATCACACATCGTAAGATAAGGTATTTATACATGTAAACACCAGATCCCAATAGATCAGAACTCTTGTCAACAGTTGACACGAAATGCTCAAAACAGAATGAATACAATTCTCCATGTTAACCCAGCTACTGCCATCAGGTGTATCAGGGATGAGATTGAGTGGCGCTTCCTTCTACTGAGTGCCTGAGCTTTGACTTTTTATTTTCAGGTTTGTTGTGTTTGGGTGCAGAGATCATTTTCAGCCACATTAGCAGATGGCTTAAATCAATCAATCAGACAAATATTACAAATCTATAGGGAATTAATTAAAGACAAACAGACTGATCCCACTGTAGGATGGAAAATGGGATTATACTTTGTTTACAAATCCTCTTAGGACTAGCTTTAGAATAGAATTTCCAAAATAGGAAATTTGGCACCGAATGAAGACGGTAATAGGTGATTGTTGGTTCATGAGCTTGAAAAATGCTGTTTTTTCCGCTCAGCATTATACAGTTTTTTTATGCAGCAAGAAAGAGAGAAACTTGCATCCTTTCAGGCATTTTTAATTGATTCTTTAAAATTCTGCCAATTCTGACTACAGACAACTTTAAAGGCATTATATCAGTTCTGAAGCGGTTGTGCCTGCATAGACAATGTGGCAGATGGTTATCCTCCTTCTGTCTATAATCACATGAATACATCCTGCAGTCACACAAGGCATGGTTAGTGCTTTCTGATCCACTTGGTTCATTTCCTGCAGTGTGACATCACACTACAGGAACCCGTCAATCTCATCAGTGGTGTGGAGATGATCTGTGGGGGCTGCCAAGAAGTCTTTTTTTTCTCTCTCTGAGACTTCAGACAAATGAAAAATCTGAGGAAACGGAGGCAATCAGTTGAGGTAGAGGTGCTGTTTGACGGGCATATAAATTATAAAGGCTTCAAAACATGAGTTGCCCCATTAAATCAGAGCTTGCCAGCTCAACAGCAATGTGATATTTCCTTCAACTGAGCCGACCCTGAAGCCTCAAGCAGGGAGATGGACATGAATCGTATCTGCATCCCAAAGCTGACACCTGCATAGACAGTCAGAGAGAAAGAGGGGGATGGAAGGTGAAGTACTTCTGAAAAAAGCCATTTAATTGTAAAATGTCCAGTGAATTACTCTCTGCAATCAAGGCTGCAGGAATCTCCATCATCCCACTTGATCAACTCGGGGGGGAAAAATATGAACTCTCATTATTGGCTTTGATATTGGCTACCACATGATAATATCAGATTGTGACTCAAGTATCGTGATAATTTGGTATCGTGAAAAGAATATAGTGTGACTTAAGTGTCTTAATAATATAGTACTTAGTATCGTGATGATACCCTTTCATAATAATAACCTACTGCATAGATATTGTTTTGAGAATTAAGTAACACGATAATACTCTACGCGATAATACCATATTGTGTTGATATTGCATTGATCGTATCGAGAACAAGATCTTGCAGTAATATTTTATGGCGACTAAAAAGTGTTGTGATAATACTGTATCGTGATAATACGGTATGATATTATATTGTCATAATACCATATCACATCATGATTAAGAATGATAATATCGTGTTGTGATGCTGTTTTGCAGCTTAAGTTTCATGATGTCATACCGTGATAACATTGTATTGAGGGGCCCGTGGCGATTTAAACTCATAATAGGAATTATCTTTAAGAGAAGTTATGAGAGATGGTTATGAAGGAAAATAAATAAGTGGCATGAGACATCCTAATTAATGGTACAAAGTCAGCTCCATTACGATTGTAATAACACCATGTATCCAGAACTCGGCTCTCAGCTCATCCATCATCTTCACCGATGGATTTAATCAGCCTCAGTCACAAACCAGTGTCACGGTGTGTCACACTGAACTCTGGCTGATTCATTTTTATGGAAACTTTCCAAACTTCACATAAATATAAAAAAAGGTGCAGCTGGTAGAAAAATACACTGTATACCTGTGCACAATAACAGTCTACTCATATTTATTGTATTTCATTTAATTGTTTGCAGAAAGGGTTGGTTGGACTTGCTAGCTGAATAGGGACACCGGTCGCATATCCGCTCCTATAAAAAATACAGATGGCGCTTATTATTGCTTGTGCGCGGTCTGAAGTATTAGGAAGTGGCTGTTTAAATGCCATGGGAAGCTGGAATAACACTGAAATTGTTTATTTCATTGTCAAATTTCTGTCGACACTTGGGTGATGCTTCTTCAAATGAGTTAATATATTCATTGTACTGCTGGGCGCATTTATTTAAGTTGCACAATGTCTTTGTCCGTCTGTGAATGCAAAACCGAAGTGTTCCATAACAGTTCCCACATAGTATACTGAAATGATCCTCCTGTTTGAGAGTGGTTGCCATGACTGAACGTACAACATCCAATCCTTTGCCAAAGTTGAACCTCGGAATTTGACTCCCATACGCACACAAATAAGTTTTGCATTCCTCCGGTACACCTGCCTTGAACCATAGACCCGTTAAGGGGACTTTCCGTTCTGATAAATATTCTATTACACCCATAGGTGTATGTATAGTATATATGCGCATGGATGGTTGCGACTGGGTGAAAAAAGTCGATTGGAAAATTAAAAAGAAAGTCACATTGGCAACCACTTAAGTCCCTATTTAGAGTCGTGAATATGGTGAAAATAAGTGCTCTTTTGTTTTCTAGATTTATTGAGCAATTAAAATGTATAATTACTACCATAATTGCCCTTTATAACTAGAACCATCACCAATGAGTGATGAATGGTGAAGTATTACACGAAATAGCCTTTTATGTAATTTTGAAAAACATGCATTGAGCACTTATATTCATTTCATTTTTACCGTTCCATTGAGGAAATGAAAAACTGTCCTTTACTGTAACTTGGCTGGTGCTACTACTACTGTGGCAGACCGCCCCAGTTTAAAGAAAATGAAAGTAAAAAGTAATGACAGAGTAGTAATCTCAATGAAAATAATAATAAAGCAATATTACAGTGTCAAGCATGAAGTAATTTGATCAATAAAGCCACAAGATCTGGCAGTAAGGGCTTTGGAAACTTGGACTTGGTCCAGAGTTTAGCAAACACCTTTTTTGCTGAAGGAAGAGAGAGAAAATAATATTTTTCTTAACATAAATATAGCGGACTATATCCACTCCTGTGTTGTGGGGCGTTACGGAAGCAACCAACAACGAGTTAGAAATTTATTAGCTGATGTTAAAATGCCAAATAAATACTAATCAAACCACCTTTCTTGGCATCAGCATTTCCTAAAAATAATGTGACATAATGTGCAAAATTGCAAGGCCAAGTCAGTTTTAAATATGTCTTTTAATGCATTGTTAATGTCTTATCCCTGGGCATTACCAGAAGATATGCAAATAGTTGGCTTCCCAAAGCCCAACCGTCTCCAACAATCTCTGCCTCCTCCTACAATAGACATAGAAATTATTTCACAGACTTGTGTTTGGTTGTTGTTTACATATCCACGGTTTCACACAAGTTTCAACAAATAAAGTTTAACAGTAGTTTTTACTTTGGTCACAGTTGATAACAGAGCGGAGTAGTGGGGTGAGTTTTTGTTAGCAGAGGCGAGCATAGCATGTGCATTTATGTTATGTTGAGGCGAATGGTCTTTGGGGACATTCTCACAAATAGAGCTGCATTCGCTGTGAGTGTGAACGCAGAATTAGATCACACAGATGCCCTGGAATGCAAATGTGAAATACATGTCATGTTTTCCTTCCATAATTAATGCCCTTATCCTTCAGTGCTTCAACACAGTCATATATTGAAACCCACTAATGAATCATGTGAGGATTTATTTAGGAATAGTTCTTTATGATGCCGTTAAGCCTGCGTAGGTGTGTGGTGCACTGCAGGAAGCAGTTACACTCTGTGAATCAGCAGGTTGACAGATGATGCAGCATCTGCTAATGTCTAATTACACATAAACACAATCGGCTCATGTTTGATTAAATCACACTGATGTATAATCTGTGTTTGACTCTGCAGTGATGATGTGATATTCTGCAGCCGACCCAGAGCTACAATGGTGCACTGATATTAAAATTTGTCGCCGTCACACAGACCTATTTTTGGACACCTTCACCCTGGAGCCGTAGTTTTTGTGCTCGGATATATTGGAATTCAAAATATGGATGGATGAAAAATGGGATGTTCCCAGAGTATGACCTGATTTGGGGGTTGGAGAAAGAATGTGTGACTCATGTGACTGGGTCAGCAGGATTAGTCTAAAAGTTATGGTCATATTTTAGAATAGGTAGGTTGTGGCCCAAATCTGTTTATGGTGGTTATCCGGATGATCGTTTGAATTCAGGTCAGATGGAATCTTCAATCTCTCTGATGGTCTATTAACTAATGACGTTAATCAAAACCAGTTCTTAAAATCTCCCAGCTGAAATACTGAACCAGACTTTTGGTTAAACACATCTGGTACTGAACCATTCGTGTATCAGAAACACACAGATACAGAAGTTTTTAATTGTTTAATCAGTAAAGTAAGTAAATGTCATCAGGGTCAAGACCCTAGTTATAGAAAACCCATAAAAGATGCCTCAAATGTACTGCTACAGTATTTTGCTTCCAAATTCATGGATAATGCTGTCAATGCGCAAATATCATCATAAGACCGAGCACAAATCTGAGGATCCTGAAGGTTTTCAAAACAATTGGCCGTAGTTACCGTAATGAGAGAAGCGGGTTCAGAGGATGAGGAGGAGGAGGAAATATTAACAGCAGGGTTTATGTTTGTGAGAAGCCTCCGTAAATTAAAATATGGACTAAGTTAGAGCGTGACCTTTCTACTGCGAATGGTTCCACAGACAGCGCTGCTGCCTTTATGCAAACACACACACAAACACACACACCAAAGATGTATATGCTCTTGGTGTTGCTTTGTTTATTTTCCCTGAATCATAATTAATGTCGGTAAGACTGGTGAAGACCAGCTAATAAGACTCGGACACATTGGGAGGGCACAAAGACTATGACTCAGCAGATTCATCTTCAGTTATAATTGTTCTATTCCAGTAATTGGTCTCTGGCCCAGAATGCATTCTGCCCCAGTGACCCCATTCACTTCACAGCAGCTCCCTTCTGCGGATTTTCTCCAAGTACTTAATGGGAGACGGAGCCATAATGAACTCCTTTTAATAATTTACCCATAACAGCACTTTAATTTGTCACTTATTGTTTGCTTATTTAACCTTATGAAGTTTTTGTTTCTTACGAATCACCACTTTAAACTGATACGGCAAACATTGCATCAAAAGGTTATTTACTTAGAGTCCGCAGTTAAGAATGAACATCTAATATTCACTCTCCTTTAGTTGTTTTTGTTCTCCACCGGCTCCTGAGGGAGATATATGACTCTTTAGCCACTAAACGCCTCTCTATGTTTAGCAACTTGTGTCTGTTAACTCTCATGTCTACGAGGTGCCATGTTTTGTTTCTATTACAGAAACGGCACATGTAGTCATAGAGATTTGGTGCATTGGTGTTTAATTTGACGTTGTGGCTGATAAGAAGGTCAAACTCTTTGCATCACTAGTTTTCCCTTCATCCTTTTCCTTTAATTTAATAATTGATGGCGTATAAAGAGACAGGAATGATGCACATGTCTCTCTATGAGTTTTCATCTCAGCTGTGGTGGAGCTGGAGTGGAGAGCACCATTACCCTGGTGTGTGTGTGTGTGTGTGTGACCGTAGCTGTCAGAGTGACATCTTGCAGGTTGTTGTACATGCTGCGATGGGTTTCGGCTTTGCAAATTGTGTCTCCATGCTGCTGCAGACACTCCAGCGGTTAATGAGCCAACGATTAATGTGTTTTGATTCTTTCCTTTTCTCAGAGTCTCTGGAGCCCTCCCCACCGAATGCTGCCCAGATCAGATATGGTGAGAAATTAAAACCCTCATGCTAACACTCACTTATATCTTATCTTATCTTAATCATGGCCATTTTTTCACACTGAAAAAATAAAGCAATTGTCATGGCGAGAAAAAGTTGTCATTTTTACCAGAATCAATTCTTAATTTTAAGAGAAAAAGGCCATAATTTGACCTAAATTATTTTACAAAAAAAGAATAATTACGTTAGCAGAATTGAGTTGTTATTTTACAAGAAAAAGTTTTAGAATTAAGTGATTTTCAAGAAATTCAGAAAATTCTTAATTTGACCAGAATTAAGTCAGAATTTTACAAGGGAAAGTGTTCATTTTATAAAAACTAATTTGCAATTTTACAAGAAAAAAGACGTAATTTTACCAGAATTAAGTCAATCTGAAATCTTGGTCTTGTCTGAAAGGAAAATGGCCGACATTTGTGATGGTTGATGGTTTTACTTTGTACTATTGATCTACTGATAAGTTATACTAATTGAATTTATGATCTTCATTTATACGAGATCAAAGTTAGTATATTTAATGTATTGATTTAAAGGTCAGGATGAGGATGACGAATCACACAGTGAAATGCAAAATGAATGGATATCACATTATCTGTTAATCGTTTATTTGCTTCTTTATTTTTGTTTGCAGTTTTGTTGCACAATGCCATCCCGTTTGTTGGATTTGGGTTCCTCGATAATGCCATCATGATCGCAGCAGTAAGTCGGATTATTTAATCAGCTAATTTTTCCTGTCTGAACACTACAGATTCTATGAAATAGTATAATATCTGAAAAAGTAATCCTTCAGTAAAAAGATTTTTTTCTGTCTACTTCTTCCTCCCTTTTAACAACGATTCTGCATTAAAACCTCTCCATTATGCTTTTTCTGTCCTCTAGGGAACGCAGATAGAACTCTCTATTGGAGTCACTCTGGGGATCTCCACCATGGCTTGTAAGAATACACACAAAACCAACATGCTGTAGTCGAGCCACACCTAAAGAGCTGTTTGCTCATTTTCTACTTCATTTAGTGTGTTTGAATCAACAAGTGAGACTTGAATCATTCATTCAGAAATCTAGCAAACTAAATTCCTTACATCCTCTAGATCTCTCATCTCAAACCCGATGATTTGATCTGTGCCGTTTGTTTCTTTATTTGATGATATATATTTTTTATTTTTGATGCATTGTTTGTGTAGCTGTCACAAAAACAGATGAAAATAAATAAATTTTCCGTATCTAAAATACTAACAAATTATTCCATAACAAATATTTGAAATACTCTGACTGCAACGATACAATTAAAGTTTAATACAATTCAGGGGCTTGAGATTGATTTCAAACGGTATTATTTACCCATCTAACAAAATTAGTTGCATTTTACCTTAAGAAAGATTATAAAGCAATTTGACATGTTTTTACAATTTTATGCTGAAATGTAATAATGAAAAAAAGAGCAAAGAGCTGTGTTTCACTGTGAAGTGACACATTTTTCATGTTTAGATACAAAACAAAGTCTTATTAGTTAACATTAAAGACCCCTCATGACCTTTAAATTATGAAGATAACTGTCTGCATTTATGTTTCATGACATTGTATTTACATGGCTTTGATGCTCCGTGCTTTGGAGGTATTAAACTCCAAAGCACGGAGTTTAATACCTCCGTGCTTTGGAGGTATTAAACTCCAAAGCACGGAGTTTAATACCTTTTGATGTAAAACACTCAAAAGGGCTTATTTTGTCCTTTTGAGTGTTTTACATCCTACAGAAAAAACATCAACAAAAATCTTGGCTTTTCTGTAAACGGCCACTCATAATTAATTCATTCTGAACATCTATTTTTTGCATTGACTAATATATGTTACGTTAGAGCTCAGCATTTCATTAACAAACACTCTTTTAAGTTTAGCTCACAAATATATGATTAGTGAAATAGTTTATTTATACAAACTCGTTTAGTGTTTGATTATGGTCATTATGGATTATGGTTAATGCTAGCTACCTTAGAATGGAAATGGCAATTCGCAATATGTTAGCATTAAGCTAATAGCCCAAGCGCTAATTATTTTTCCACATTTTTGTGAAGCAGTAAACATTCAGACTGCACCTTAAAGCCTTTATCTCTCATTTGAAGAACGTGTTATCGGCCAAAGTGAAAGGTAATTTCTGGGAGAGCAGGTTAAAAGAATAAAATTAAACTGCAGCCTCTGGCTGTTCCCATTGGTCAGCAGGTATCTGTGCTGATAGGGAAGGGAACCTGTGTACGGGAAACACTTCAGGAAAATTATTATTAATTAATTGGAAGCCCTTTGTCCAACAAATCCCCTGGATGCTGGCTTGGATTGAGATCAAGGGAATTAGAAGGCCAAGTCAACATCTTGAACTGGTTGTTGTGTTTCTTCCCCATCAAAACAAAATTATTACCAAGCACTCGGTAATGTCCCATAAATCCGGCATCTTTATTAATTTTTAAGTTTTTTTAATTGCAGATAGGAGTCACGAAGGTTGGAATTCCAGATTAAATCTGAAGTCACCAAGAAAATGAAATTTTTCGTTGGTACTTTTTTTGTTTTAATTAAAACGTGGAGCATATTGCTTTTGTCATGCTAACGTATCACTTCCTTCCTGGCAAATTGGAATCCGTTTGAGGTCGGTGTATGGTCTGATTCCATGTTCGGTCTGTATCTTACTGTGTTCAGCAGACCCTCTAACATTCAGTTGGTTGTGTTCGCTGGGAGCTGTATGAGTCAGCTAGATATCCAGCAGAATGAAGGCAGATTGTTAACAGCATTTACTGTTAAGGCTATTGGCTACGATAAATACCAATTGATATATTAATAGTAATCCTTGCTTTATTTAGCACATGTCAAACAGTACACACAATACAGTACAACGTTGTGAGATTTATCAATGACAATCCCCGCCCTGATGACTCGTCTGAACTACTTTCCCAAAATATAAGTGTTCCATAACTGTTAGGTGTATTTGCATAAACTTGGTGTCATTGAGCTATGGACCTGGAGTCATTTATTTCCAGTGCCAGTAACATTGAACCCAGAGGTGCACTGATGGTAATTTTCTTGGCCGATCACTCATTTTTATAAAGTCTTGGCCGATTAGAATAATTTTTTTTTCTTGAACATTTTAAAACTATAATTGACAGCATAGACACAAACATGCAGCGGACTCGTGGCTGCCTCTGCCATCTTGCTAGCTTTAGCTGCTCTGCTAACGTTAGCTTCTTGAAACTTACCATATTCATCGGGCTCATTAAATTTGAAGACTTAAAAGTCTCTGGTTAAGTTCATTGTGCTGAAAGTTTTCGGGGTGGTTCCTCCACAGCTTATTTTGTCCCTACTGAGAGATTTGTGTTTTTGTGATGTTTGCTGGTGAGAGGGTTGTGGCCATGGTAGCTCATGCTTGGTGTGCTTGTACGGCGTATGCCTGTAACCGGAAGTGAATCAGCCTAAGTGAGGCTGATGGGCCGATTGTCGATCACATCAAACTGGGCCTCCTGGCCCCTGCATCTCTAACTGTACCTGTTACCATGTGTGAATATTTTGTGATTGAGCGCAAACAAATATATTTCTATTCTCGCCTGATTTTTTTTGTTGTAGACGAAAAAGGCTGTAACTTCATTTTAGTGAATTTATTGAGAAACTCTTTTATAACTACTGCATCAAATTTGACAGAAATACCACAAAGTAGATGTGTACGTGGTTTTTGTGGGATAGGATCAGGACCTCAGAGATAGGGTGAGGAGCTCAGACAACCGGGAGAGGCTCAAAGTAGAGCCGCTGCTCCTCCGCATCGAAAGGAGTCAAACAGTACACACAATACTGTGTGTACTGTTTGGGCATCCAGTTAGCAGGCGTCCGGGGGGGCGGGGAGGCGTCCGGAGGGAGGTGTTTCGGGCATGTCAATCTGGGAGGAGAGCCTGGGGCAGACCCAGAATACGCTGGAGAGATTACATCTCTCGGCTGGCTTGGGAACGCCTCGGAATCCTCCCAGAGGAGTTGGTCCATGTGTCTGGGGAGCGGAAAGTCTGGGCTTCCCTGATCCAACTGCTGTCCCTGAGACCCAGACCGGAGGATAAGCGGAGGATAACGAAACGAAACGAAGGTTCAGGTCGACTCTATGTATTATTTTATTTATCTATACTCAGTTTGATAACCATAATATGCCAAAAATGGAATTATGACCAAAGGGAGGGATTTGGCAGCCAAATTCCACCTAGGTTCACCAAGGGTGTTGAATGCATACAACCTTTGACTGTGACATAAATCGGTGTTTATATTAAAATGTAACATTTTGCACTGTAAAGAAAAAAGACATAAACTCTTTTGCAAAGCGTGATTATGAGTGTTGTGTTGAGAAGAACAGTATGGAAAGGAAATGCATCACTATAAGAAAGCAAAAAGCACATCTTGAATAATTTTTACAATATGATCTTAATTATTACTACATGTTTCAGTTTATTGTCTGCTGTTGTGTATTTAAGTCGTTTAAAAATATCAGAAAGTCCTCGGCCTTGACCTCAATGATTGTTTATTTTCTTTCTTTTGTCAACCGAAAACTAATACTCCTGTCAACAAGAAGCCAATGAAGGCGTCATTTATAAAACATCTTGTCAGCAGGCCAGTGTCCTGACCATATATACCATTTAAAGTCCTGACAGGTATTATTGCTTTTATGCGTCTTGGAAGACATTTATTACTGCTATAGCTCAGGTGAAAAACTGCACTTCTTAAGGATTCAGCTTGCCAGACTTCCTGGATGTTGTTTTAGTTTATGCAGCAGCTACTGCCGTCATCATGGCTGCTGTGTTCAGTGAAGACTATAAAGGAACTGGGGCTTGCCTCCGTCCTCTTTATGCCACTAGATTATTCGGTTTCCATGGATACTGGGCTCCAATTTTCTCTGTAAATTGCAAATCAGAGGCTTCTGAAGAAGGGCTCTAGATCAAGAGCTCTTACTTGATTCCTTTATCATCCTGCCTCCGCCTCATATTTGTCAAATTGTCAACCATCCTGCAGGGATGGAAAACTATTTTACAGACTTTATTTTTTACATTTAAGGAGGAGAACTTTTCCAGCTTTTATTACTGACTGAGGCGTATTTCATGAGCCAGCAGCATGCCACTGTCATACGCAGTCTGTGTCAGAGAATCTGGTAGAATAAAGTCCTTGCTCTACTGCCAGCAAGGACTTCAGCTCTGAAGGTAATATTAAACCTCCATCTGGAATTTCGCTTCCCCAAGGGAACATTCTGCATTTAGCCTCGAATGCTGGTCCCTCCAGAGATCCTAAACAAATACTTCCTTTAGTGCCTTTATCATCTGAAAGGCTATGAGCAAATGCTTTGTACCGAGATGTCATCACTCCCCAGTGGGATTCCAAACTGCCGCATTCATTTTTCGTAGCAATTTTTATTAATGGAGTATTCTAACTGGAATGGTTGATAGTAAAATCATTACAGGAGATTGAGAAGGAAACTGATTTGTGAAACCAAAGGTGCTTTTTGATTTCTTTGTATGTACAGAGATCTATGTGAGCCACCCATCACTGATTTGTGACGGTATTTCTTTGTCTGGTTGAGTGAGTTAAGATTTCTTAAAATGGAGACACGTGGAAGGATGGTTCAAGTTCTGAAGACGCCTCAATAGCAACCAATTATTTTCTCATGTGGACTTAAACTTCAATTGGCTGGAAATGTTCAGCAATCCAGTCCACAGCTGGTGATTAAGGAAAACTCTGAGCTAGAAGACTATACTTAATTTGAGTTCCAGAGACCCGACGTGGCTGAGGGTGCTTCACACCTACCTTGGTTGATCCAGACTTTCAGACTTTTCAGCATGATCTGGATCAAATTGATGGTTTGGGTGGTCTCCGTCTCTATCAAACTAAACCTTGTCCCAGTTTGTTTACCATGTCAAAGAACTTTTTGGATGGTTTGAATTTTCAGACCAATTACAGGAAGTTACAATAGGATACCATCGCTGATATAAAAAAAAAAGTAGAAGGAAAACAAATGTAAGAGGAAAGAAGTCAAAAATGAACTCTGTAGCACACGGGGAGAGGAAGAGAAGAGGTATTTAATGGTGATATGGTCCGACGAAGGACATTATTTTAATATAAAAGGCATAAAAGCACTAATGCGTTTAGAGGACGGGAGATTGCCGTCACCTGAACGTTAAGAAAGGGCAACAGCAGGATATAAAGATTCACGATGCCACCAGGAAAAGTGATGCATAAACAACTGACAAGGAAAATTTCTTTTGTACGAAGATCAGGACAGCGTTCTGGGTTCTCGCCCAACAACCTCTTCTCCAGCTACAGCATCAAGTCTGTTTTCTGATGCCCCACAGAAAATACGCCAGAAAGCAGTCTTAAGTATTTTACCAGAAGTCGGAGCAGATGGTTGAATTAATTGATGATGATAGGCAACAACAATCCAACTGTGTGTTGTGCCTTGCCACATTCCAGACCCATCTCCTTCAGCTCTGATGTCCCAGCCTGGCTTAATATTGAGATGCAATCAAAATTGAAAAACTAGGCGCTTTTCCTTTTCATGACCAAATAGGAATGAGAGATATTTGGAAAACTAGGAGACATAAACGAAATCTGGGTTAGATTTTTTTTCTTTTTTGTATTAGCGGGTAAAATCAGGATTAATCCATTTTCAGAGTTGCTAATATGTTTCCTATTTGCCGCGATCTCTCTCTCATAAATAACTGTATCTGATACCAGAAAACGAAAAGACAGACCCACAACTCGTTTCTGTCTCCTCGTGATATAATTTTTTCATAATCAAATTAGAATATGAAAATCAAACTATTTTTCAAATTTGTCTCATCCCTATTTAATTTTCGAAATTTAAAAAAAATATTTATATTTATATATATATATATTATATATTATATATATATATAATATTTGTTTTTGAAACAAAAAACAAAATACCATAACATATATGGACCCATTTACAAGATCTATATCTCAAGGCTATCTTTTTTTATACGGTTTTGGTCCATTCTGATGGCTTGCCAAAGTCATTGTAGGTGCATTCCACCAAACTCTGACTCCTTTTCTTCTGTCTAATAAAGTTCCTAATTCTGATCTTTTAGGACATAAGATGCGTCTGATTCTCAGGAGGGATCCGTTGTGCAGGACATTGATTCTGTTCATATCACCTTTCACCACATGACAGTATTCAGAGCCATACAACGGACCAGATTTGACATGACATAGTTGTTGTAGAGTCTGACCTCTGTAATCAAATCACTGCACAGAATTCCAGATGTCCTAAATTGTGGCAAATGCACTACCTGCTAGCCCAAGCGTTGATGTGGGCAGTCTGTCAGTCAAGTGGCTGTCAAAGCTAAAAGTGTGTTTTTGAGAGTTAGACTTGATTTCAACAATCTCTGTAGAAAATTCCACATTTGAAAACCATTTCACAAAGTTCGGATTTAGTTTGAATTGAACATAAAGTCGAGAAAAATCTCATAGATATGAGAGGGATTCCAGCACATACTGAATCTACCTTATTGAATAATGTTTTATTCCCACCTCTCTGACCTAAACTTATCTCTTGTCTCTCTCAGTTACAGAGATTTAAACCACAGTCATGGACACTAGAGCCATGAACAGGTGTTTTCTGTGTGTGTGTGTGTGTGTGTGTGTGTGTGTGTGTGTGTGTTTCATCCTGGAATGACATAAGTCAGATGTTCTCATCTCTTTGTTTTTGCAGCTGCGGCTCTGGGGAACCTTGTTTCAGATTTAGCAGGTCTCGGGTAAGCATATTTCTAAACCTTCTGAGGGCTCGGGTTTCATTTTGAGGAAGTGTTTTAGAGGACGTCTTTTGAACAGTTCAAAGCACAGCCAGTCTTTTGCTGCTTTCTTACATAAAGTAAATGAGTGAACCGAAGCTTCTTTGTTTCATTTTGCTTTGTTTGTTGTTGTTTTTTTCTCTGTATTCATATGTATGAATAAATTAATGCACATTTGAACCAGTTCATTTTACTCTTTCATTTTGAGGAGTTGAGATATTAGATGGAAAATGAATAGAAATGCATACTTGTATGTGTGTGCACGTGTATTCTTATGTCTATATGTGCACAGTCTTGCAGGTTATGTAGAGGCTCTGGCTTCCAAACTAGGGATGCAGGTTCCAGATCTGAAACCCAAACAGGTGGACATGTGGCAGACCAAACTCAGCTCCCACATGGTGAGTTCATGTCATTCTCTCAACACACCCATATTAAAATGGCTGTAGCATTTGACAACTCTGACTATATGCATGGATGTGTGATATCTTTTCATCAAAGCGTGCCGTCTCCCTACAATTTAAAAGAAAAAAGAAAATGAATATTTCATGATACATAACTATCTGCGGCTGCAGCCATGGAGGATCGGCACGCTATCACTCAACACCGACCTCACATTCGAAGAACACGACATAATCTGACTCCTCTGGAGCGGGGTTTCATGGTAGTTTGTATGTAGGTCTTCAGGCTTTTGTTAAAGGTGCAGTCGCTAAGATATTCGAAAACCAGCATGATATTCGTAAACGTGTTTTGGTTAGTGTATAATCAGCTGGAAATGAAGTTTTTTTTTCTAGATTAGTTTAGGTGAGCCCTTGAGTGGGTGCTTGGAGGGCACTATG
The DNA here is from genome assembly GCA_009660295.1 of Lophius piscatorius. Classification (NCBI taxonomy): domain Eukaryota; kingdom Metazoa; phylum Chordata; class Actinopteri; order Lophiiformes; family Lophiidae; genus Lophius; species Lophius piscatorius. The sequence goes on along the minus strand of VRLP01001282.1, from coordinate 117,864 downwards.
TTACACATCTTAACTGAACACTGGCTCTAGAGAGGACTTTTCACGTTTTTAGGTTGAGACGGTAAAAAGTCTGAAGAACTCTCCTAAAGACCAATGAAGAAGTAAATGAAGAATTACTTGTTGCTGAGAAATTTGCTGCTTTTGAGAACCCAAAATTTTTAGAATTGGAGGATCGTAATTATTTTTTATCCGTGATCGAGTCGTGGTTCAAGCAGGTTAAGAAGGGTTTTCCATACGTCTCTCTCCCCAGCAACTCGCCAGCTCATCCAGGGGATCCTGAAGTGGTCCCAGGCCATATGAGATATATATATAGTCCCTACAGCAAGTTCTGGGTCTCCTCCCATTTGGAAGTGCCTGGAAAACCTCCAAAAGGAGGAGACATGATCAGATGGCACGAACCACTTCAACTGGCTCCTTCAGACATGAAGGAGCAGTGGCTCCATTTTGAGCTCCCTCCTGATATCTGAGCTCCTCACCGTATCGGTTAAGTTGAGTCCAGCCTCCATACAAAGGAAATTCATTTCAGATACTTGTATCCTTGACCTCATTCTTACGGTCACTACCCAGAACTCATGGCCACTGTTCAGGGTTGTAACGCACAATGACTGTTAAAGCTTTGTCTTAAGGTCCCAGGACCTTATTATTTAGCACTGGAAAAAGTAAAACCTCGCTGTCAGAGAAGGTAAAACCTCAAACCCTGGAGTATTCAACATGGCGAGTAAAGAAGGGTCTGGTAGGATCTCCAATTAGCGCTGGGTCGGCTTGAAAAGTTTTGAGGCTAAGGTGGAGGTTGTGGACGAAGGGCAAGTATACATCATCCCCCATCCAGACCTCACTAATTCTCGAGGCTGTGGACTGAGGTTTTGTTGCAGCCCCTATTTTTCCCTCAAGGGGGGAAGAAGGGACGTAGCCCAGGCCATCAAGATCATCACTATAAAAATGAGGGGAATAAATATTGGAAGTGCTTCATGGAAACACAGGTATTCATTACTTTCAGGGTATTACTGGCTGTCGCACCTCACTTGTTGTAAACAAATAAGCTACAGGGTCATCAGCTCCTGTCCATCTCTCTCTTATCCATGTCTCGTTCTCTATTGTTCTCGCTCTTATCCATTCCTCTATCTGTGTGGTAACAGACCTGTAGCTCTGCTGTTGGTGCTTCCAACAGCAGTGTTCTGACATCATTCCACCGAGAGACAGCAAGTCATAGAAAAGACCTGGACTGATATGATCTAGACCTGCGCTTACTGTGGACTGGACCAGTAGAGTTCAAAATATGTCTGATTATGACATGTAAATAAAAGAAACATGGATTATGTTTCACTTTAACTGCATGTTTAGAACAGTAGAAAACTGGAACAGGATAGGGTCTGCTGTCTTTAGTGTTCACCAGCCCATCAGCAGATAAACGGATAATAACAAGGATCTTCTGACAAAAGAAGTTAATAAAATTAATTTTGATGTTAGCAATCTGCAGAGTTTGTTGTTGATCAAATCCTGACCGAAGCACTCAAGACATAACGGCTTTACAGGTTAAAGCAGCTACAACTAATGAGATAAAACGGCACTAATCTGAGATATAGATCAAGAAAAGATTACAGAGCTGTGTTGGACGTGTTTCCTCTGGATCAAAGTCATCTTAAACCATTATACAAATCAGACATAACATTATAACCACCTGCCTATTATTGAGTAAGAGGTGTGGCCTCCAGGGATCAGACTTGTTCGTGCAGCACAACCTGCAGATGCTGGATCGCATTGAGATCTGGGGACTTTGGAGGACAAGTCAACTCCTTGGACAGGGTGTGGTTCAACTGTTCCTGCAATGTCTCAAGGAGCATTCTTCTGCTGGAGGAGGCCTCAGCCATTAGGGAATACTGTTTCCATGAAGGGGGGTTCTTGGTCTAAAGCAATGTTAGGTAGGTGGGATGTGTCAAAGTAACAACAAGGTTATGTTATGGCCTATTAGTGCCAAACTTCTCTCAACCAACTGAACAAATTAATGAACAAACAATTAAACAATCTCTTCTTCTTCTTCTCCTCCTCCTCCAGGGTAAAGGCATCGGAGTGACCATCGGCTGCATTTTGGGGATGTTCCCGCTTCTGTTTCTGGGCGATGATGATGATGATGACGAAGACAAAAAGACAAAAGCAGAATCCTGCAACGACGGAGTGTCTCATTCCTCCTAACAAGCCGCTGAAGCTGTAGAACGTGGTCACACCTCCAGTCTCAATGCCAACTTTCTAAACAAAGTATTTACCCATGTTTAAGTGTCCTCCTGCTCAGGCAGCGTTCTCACTCCCTCACCGTTTGTGTCTCCTCCACTGACTGATGATACCCCTGGTGGGCCGCGCTGTGATATCTTTCAAATATCAAGACATGTCAAAACGTCTGTTATTCTGGTTAGTCGCTGCAATTGGAAACTTCCTCTTTCAAATTTAGGGTCAATTTATTATCTGTTTATTTATCGTTTTGATGCGACCTTAACTGCAGCATGAGTAGCAGGGTTGTGACAAAGCTTCTACTTATTTTTAAGGAAGACCTGAATTAACCATGGGGGACATCATTTTGAACAACACACCACTTTATACTAACTGTTTTCAACAAACACAGATGTTTTCCATCATTATAAACCAGAACAGCATCCACCAGTGGGCGTACCTTTACTGAGGCTAAATAATCCCTGATGTCTTTTCTCCACCAGAAATCATAAAAGAAATAATCTAAACGCAAGCTGTAGGAGACGACTTAAAATCCAGTCTCAACTGGTAGCTGCATGTTTGTAGCCCAGTTTGTTGCCATATCGCAGCTAAATAAAGATCAATCCCATAAAACTCATATCTGGATTATCTCTAACTCATAGATATCATCGCCCAAATTATACACCATAATAGCCATAACATTAAAACCATTTGCCTAATTTTGTGTATGTTCCGTTTTTGCGGCCAAAACAGCTGGGTGATGCACTGTGTGCTGCAGTAGGGCCGACCTTCAGTCAGTGGGACCAGTGAATCACATGACCCCGTCATGTGATTCACTGGTTGTCTTTCCTTAGACCAACCAAAGTGGGAATATCCAACAAGTCATGGTGTTTTGGAGCTGCGTTGCTATTTAATACTTAACGTAGTCAGTCAGATCCTTACAAAATTTTTCATGTTTCCTACCTCGAGTTAAATGTTCACTTAATTCCTAAGTCACATCGGTCGAACTCAAGACAGACAAAATGAAATTTCTATAATATGTAGCCTGCTGGTAAACAGCGAAAACACCACATATACTACATATCCCAGAATCCATACGCAATGACATAGCCACAGTGTACCAAGAGTGCCAGAGCGAGGTACCTCACCGCTCCTCTGTTGTCAGATACCAGCGTCTATCCAGTAATATTAAACTTAAGGCCCAACTGAAGCCTGGGAGTGGATATGGAAGAGAATTTTTGTTTTTTTTCAAAACACTAAATAATTAACCTCTTGGTTCTGGCGATGTGTGTTCACGTCTTCCAGCCGTTCAACATGTGGCAGTGCTGTTACCAAGAGCAGCAGTGATCTTTTACTATAAGAGATATTCAGATCAATCTACTTGCAAGGGTTATTTTTTGTTAGGGCCACCTTTTTTTCCCACTTCTTTACATGCTTTACATGCGATCTTTACATGCGTCCAGTCCAACCATCCCAGTCTACTTTTACTGTTTTATTGTGGCTGAAGAAAAAGTCAGCCCAACCATTTGCCAAGCTTTATTTCAAGTTCCCTTTTTGTTGATATTGTTAATTAAAAATGGATTGATTTTAGATGTAACTTGTAACTTCTTTAAAATGAGTAAATAAAATAAAAATAAATTTGTCACATTACCTCAGATTAAACATGACCAATTTAAGTGCTGCTGGCCCTCGATATGGACTGAATTTTTAGTTTTGGCCTCCTCTGATTTCTTTGACACCCCTGGCCTAAAGTAGTTCTCCCTCTTGACCTGTAAAAAAAAGAAGTTATTATGACTTCCCCTGGCAGCGGTTATAATGTTATGGCTGATTGGTATATGCAAAAAAAAAAAAAGAAATCCCATCATGATTAAGGGAATTTTTTTATAGGAAAGGTCTCCATTGCCCAATTGTAAGGACAGTTAGAAGTTCCTGGATCTGCCTCTATGTTACTTTGTTCACACTGATCACGACACAAAGTTTTTGCGATCACAAAGTCAGTGCAAAGGCGTAAATGGTCGTGATTTGTCTCACTTACAACCAAGATTTGCATGACTTGAACTCCTAACTCTGCTGAGTTTCTCAAAGTGTCACACAGTTAGACGTCAGTAGGGCGTTGATGTGGAGAAATCCTATCAGAACTGTGTCCGCCTCTGGATTATGTTGCGACCTCAGACTTGGCCTTTGTTTTTCACACTTATCTGTGACAAACAAAAAACAGTAGTTGTTTTTACTTTGGTCATGGTTGATGAGAGAGTGAAATAGTGGAAACCTTGTTCCTAGAAGAGAAGGGCTGGTACGTGGCTTTATTTACAAAGGTTACGGGAAAAATCCCGGATGGCATTTCCTCAAGTAGGGGGACAGGAATTTTCCTTTCTTCCATCTCTATTTTCATGCAAATATCCGTTTACTAACGTCAGGTGTAATTTCTTCCAAGAGACAAGATGCGCTGTTGAATCCACAATATCACGTCCCTGTCCTCTCTATCATGATCGCCTTCGATTAAAAAGCTCCTCTGCGGGCCTGGATCAGAGGACTCCATAGTGTTGAAAGTTAAATTATTCGCATTAATGAAATCAATATTCGGTCAGTGGACAAACACAATCCCGGCACAAATAACTTCTTACCTTGTGAACGCTGCCTCTGTCGCTCCCAGGATAGGAAGCACCTCCGTTGTAAGACGGCAGCAGCGGATCAGAGAACTGAGAATTCTTTTTCCTCCAATCTGCTGTTGAGAAACTTGGGGAAAAACCGGATGGTTGTCCCCGAGAAACGGCTCAGGCTGCCCGAAACACGATTCCATCAAGATAATTGGTGAAGAACAACTCGTGCCACGTATTCGGTTATTTCCCTTCAGCACAAAAACTATTTGTCCATTTTTGGATCAAATACAACACATTTCTCTTCAACTCAGCTGAAACGCACTTCTGTTCTAGAACAAAGGATGTAAATAAATACAAATGGAAAGAGTTTGCTGCTACCTTCATAGAGAAGACTTTAGATGTTCTTTGCATGAAGAAGTGATGTAGATCCATTATTAGACTCAAATGTTTTTAAATATGCTGAGAAGTCTTCGGATGTTGCGTCCAGGTGGACAGACACTATTTAGCACCTGTTATTGTGACACTAGCTGTGTTTTTCTCTCCCTGACAGCCTTTTCATTGTCTCTCTTCTATTAACACTTGATATGGTGCAGCCGATTGTGCATTTAGAAACTTTTATTAGACTGCATGAAGGTCTCCACATTAAGACTATGGAGTCGATTTATGTCGTCAAGTTCAGTTCAGATATTGCTCTGACTTATACTTCCTGTCTTTTATTCATTTTAACCTTGTTAGTCGGGAATCAGAGGTGCTTGTTTTAAAGAATCAATATGAGGTCAGTCAATTTTTTTTCACCCGTTGACTCAACTCGCTGCATTTAAAACCACTTCCTTTGATGAACGAACTAACTTTCATTGTCATCATCATGTCATCTGTAGTCAGTTGTTCTGATAACTCAATCACACGAAAAAAGTCATTACAGTTGGTCAAAAATCCATTCACATAATGTTTGAAGCTGGAACGCGACTTACATATGTTACATTTTATTTCTGACTCTTATCAAACCGAAAGACAAAGGAACAATTTCTATGCAACTCTTGGTCAGTTTCCTCTTGGAAAAGATTTTAATCTCAATGAGGTAAATAATATAAATAAGTAAAAAAAATGAAAAAGTGACTGATTTACAGCAAACACTATAACTATAAATGTAAAATATGCAGTAATGTATGAATAACATAGGGTGATGTAGGTGATTAAAGATTGAAAGTTAAAGCTGTGACTGTTTAAGTAATACAGGAGAATAAATTATCATTGGAAAGTAATAATAGGGTAGGGAAAGACTGAAATCGAAGCAATAAGAAAAATACAGTGTCGTCTAAAATGTTAAGATTTAATATAGACCCTTTAATAATCCATTAAGATAATATTTTCCCTGATTCAGTCAGCTAACCGCTACGTCCCGCAAATCCGTTCATCATTTGGATCATTTTTTTCTCCAAAGGGAGGCATGTTGGAGGCATCTAGTCAGATGCCCGAAACACCGCAAGCAGCTTTGCTTCGAGCTCCTCACCTCATCTTTAAGGTTGAGCCCAGTTGCCTTATGAAGGAAACTCATTTCAACTGCTTGATAAGTTAACGGCAAATAAATGAGAAAAGTAATGTTCAAATTAGCTTATTTTATCTTCAGTGTTTTTTTGCTCCAGGATTATAGAGGCCACAGGAGGGAGAAGGGATTGAAACCTAATCTGTGGTTCTGTTAAGGGCCGACAGGCTGACATTAAGGTTCTGATGTTTACAACACATTTGTTTATTTGAGAGACGTCTCTGCAATGACACGAGTCATTATAAGTGCATCTCTACCAGAGTCCATCATCTCAGCTGGTAGCTGTGGGTTTAGGGCCGGATTTCTTAGTGTATAATGGAGAAGTACCGATCAATATTACAAATACAGAACTGACTAATAGTCTGGGTCAGCACCACATTAAACACACTCCTAGAGAACAACACTTTATTTTTACTACTCAAGATTTATTTATAATATTCTGATGAAACTTGAGAAACTGTTTGAAATAAAACAATTCCTAAATCTGCTTTTATCTGGATCCACACCAGAATTTAAATCCGATACCTGTCCCATCCTTCCCAAGTATTTAGAAGAAATCCGGTCGGTGGTTTACTTTTTGCACATAATTGGATAAAATTTCTTAATAATCTGAGGGGACAAAAACTCTTTGAGCAGGATCTACACCAGAATGTAATGTAGTAGTCTCTGACCCCGTCCCCATATTTATAAATCTTTGACTAATCCTGCCACAAACAGACCAAGGAACCACGGACAGAAACGACCTCTTTGGTGGAGGATCTTTGAGTGGTTTCATAAAGCTATAGATGAGTGTGAAGGTGGCCTCCCTCCCTCCTGGAGTGAGAAGATAGTGAACAAGAACTGGACTAAAGCCAGAAGGAGGCGGTGATGCCGCTGAAAGAGGTTGACTGCCGTTCATTCCTGGCTTCTTTCTCTTCGGTCTTGTGATCTTAAAAACGGGCTAAATCAGCACCACTGCTCACACCGGACCGAATGAGGTCATAAAAGCAGACATGGAAGTGATCCAGCGCTTTTACGGGTCATTCTACTAAGTCCCATCGATCCTGCTAAACAATCAACCACCTAACACACACCAGTGAAAACATGACCAATAACTGATTGACTTCCTTTCACTGATTTCAATTTCTTTAACACTATTTTCAGCCGAGGTGAGCGGATGTAAAGATGTTTAATGGAGGAAATCCATTGGAACAGTTTGAATATTGTTGCTTTAGGGATACGATTATAGATTGAACTGATCTTCAACCCTGTTCTGCAGGGATGTGAGAATGTTCACCTTAAATGTGACTTGGAGCTCAAATTAAAATTTCTTAAGAGCCAATCGTCTGAGCTGAGACTGACTGCTGTTGTCACGGTATGGAGGAGAGATTTCTTGTTGGCTTCCATCTGTTTAAATCTTTTGTTTTGGGTCAAATAATAAATTATGTGTTTTCAGGAGGATATTTGTTACCATTAACAACCTGAACTGGCGTTTTTTAGTATCCTCACATGTTTTATGTGTTGCAGAATTCTCCTTGAATGAAACTCTTACTTTGAAACCTACGATCTGAAGGAACTTTGTTGTGTTGCCACCTTGTGGAGCAGCAGCAGAAACACAGACGCACTGAAAACTAATGATGTGCAATTTAATCTGAGAGAATAAATCTTTGTGTGTTTACCTCTGACTCTGCTCCTAACTTGTGTGTCCCATCACTGAAATGCTGAAGTGCCCCCTGAGCAAGGCAGGGTCCCTCCTGACTGAAGACGGCGGTAATCAAAGGTCAGACTCTGCAACGCAACTGCTCTGAACTTACTTAAATGTCTATCTGAAAATATGACCTAGAACAAAATAATTGTTTCACATGAAATATTATTCACACTTTGAGATTTGATCAAAATGTAAAGTGCATTATAAATCAAATATATTATTATTATTAGCTTTTAGCTCTTGTTAGCATACAAAGCAGCTCGCTACCATTAGTGAAAAGAATCTAGTATAATGAGGAACAAATTATGATTAATTATCTTACATGTAATCTTTGACTTATAGTTTTTGAGAATAAGTAGCTACTGTAAATAACATTTCTGAACACCATTATCCAAAGGAAACCCCACGCTCGACAGGATACTTAATGACAATACTTTTGTGATTTGAAGGCGACCGTAAACTCTTGGATGGAGGAGAAGTATTTTTCTTATGTAACTGAAAACAAGGTTCCAACAAACCAACCAGGAGATGTTAAGAAAAAACAAAACATAGGTGTCCTTTGTCATCAGATGCACAGCGTTTGCTACAATTTTATTATTTAACCAAGACATTTGGTCTACATAGAAAACAAGTTAATATTCAGGAACTGAACATCAACAGGAAACCACTGGGCCCAGAGGTGAGAGTGAAATGAATTTACTGTTACTTGTTAGACAGCAATAGGAAATCAAAATGTCTTCTGAGTGAATTTAAAGTACCCCATAATCTGTGCTAACTCAACTCTGAATTATATATTACAACTATATATAACAATTTACAACTGTATAGACTAGAAGGTCTCCATGTTCTTCCTCTAATCCGGAGTTAATCGCCGTGGTAGCAGGCAAATATTCCAAACATCCCTCTCCAAGTTTCCACAAGTTAAATCTGAGGCATTTTTAGTAGCAAAAATGTAATAAAAACCCACTCTTTGTCCACACTAGCAAAGCAGTAAACAAGATATGAAGGAATATTGGAATGCTAGCTGCTGGCAAAATTAAATTTTAAGGACGAACGGAGGCTTTTATTCATTTCTATGGTTTAATGTGAAGTTATTCAAGACCTATCTGAGCATGTTGAAGACATATCGTATGAGACCTCAACATATCTTAAACTTTTTAAGGCCAAAACTTCAGGCGATCAAATTCCAGATTTTCAAGACACTGCAAAGTCCTGCCTCTCCACAGCAACACTCTCCAGCTCATCCGGGATGATCCCGAGGCATTTCCAGGCCAGATGAGGTCAATCTTTTCTGCAAACTCGGGGTCTGAACTGGGGTCTCCTCCCAGGTGGCTGTGCCTGGAAAATCATCTGATCAGGAGGCATTCTGATCAGATGTTAGCGCTCCATCCAGAATTGAATGGAATATTAGGCTCAAACACATTCTAGTATCATGTATGAGGTCTTAAATTTGTTTATTTAACGTTACTTAAACCACGGCTAAATGCAATGAAGGATTTGATGACTTTTCTTAATTGATTCTTTAGGTTCGGAGTTTAATCTCTTTTAGTAACCAGCATTCTGATATTTCTTCACATCTGTCATACTTTTTTTTTTTTGCTTGTAACATGAAATGGATCTTAAATTTCATTTAAAATCGTCTTAAAGTTAAAAGTATTAGAATTAAACTTGCAAAATCTTGCGGAAACGCTTAAGCGGCTGCATCATGTGACACGTCCTAGTCATCTTTAGAAATTCTCGTTCAAACAATGTCAGTAGACTAAATTAAAGAACGACACCAGGGGCATCATTTAGTCTGGGAGCCGGACACAGTCCTGGTGGCACTTGATTATTTAATGTTATCTCCACAAACAAACAACAAAATGGACAACAGATGTAATCCTGGTCATTAAAGGGAACATTCAGATCAGTTCTTGTTATTTACAGATGAGGCTTCTGAAAATGCAGTTTTATGGGCGAGGGCACCTCAGTGACCCTGCAGAGATCGTTTCATCATCCTCCAGAAAACTTAGTTTAAACTCCTGGTGCTCAGAGTGTCTTCTCGCTGTCTAAGTAGTGGAGGAACTTCATTTTCATCGTTCTAAGTGTTGAATTAGGATTAGATTTTCTAACCCCCAGAAAAAAATGGGACGTGAAGTAAGAACCTCCTTTCCTGGAACTCACAGGCACCCATGCCTGGGCCTTAAGTTAGAGCTCTCCAACCATATTATGCCAAGAACTTCCTTAATCTTTATTAATGATCATCATCATGTCAACTTGATGTTCGGTGAAATCTTTTTTTCTGTCAAGGATTGGCAACTGCTATTAAGCTTCTTGTAGCCTCTTCCTTTGAGTTGTTTTTGTGTGTTAGGCGCACAGAGCATTTTACTGACCGGTTTCGACAAAATTTTGGATGGCCCACTCCTCTCTGAAGTGTCCTCGACATAATTCCCAAACATCACCTTGATATGTGTCCAGTCAATAAACGGTTTATTGGCAGGAGTTTAGGAATGCATTCGGATGCGTGTGAGATCCGCCTTAACTGGAGGCTCCCTCCTGAGATAAAGTTCATCAATAACTATATGTGGAAACTAACCTGTTTCCATGGTTACCAAATGAAGCATGAGAGGTGCATATTCCGAGGTTTATGTGGATCTCAAAATATTTATCTAGTGATCACAAGATAAGGGCATTGAATACATTTTTGCCACCATGACTGCGCTCCGCTTCCATGATTTAGCGTTTACTATAGGAACAAATTAAAAGCAAAAGGGAACAGTTGTTACGCAGAGAAAAGAATGGCCTCCGCTCACATCGAGGACTAACCTCCGGTGGATCTTACCGGTTTCTAAAATGTTACCAGACCAGATTCCTGAAAAACTGCCTTCCTAAACCACGATGTGTGTTGGCACCATTCAAAACTCGATCACACACAAGGCTACAGATTCACAGGCCCAAACATTCAGCTTCATACGCTTGTTATTGCATCAGCTACACGATTGTATTTGTAAACCTGCAGTGGGAGTTGAACAGATATTAAACAGTCATCATACAGGGCGTCAAACTGCTGTCACACAAATGATGAAATGAATATCGACTAAAAAGGCAAGATAACATGGATTTTGAATATATTTCTGCTTGACAAGACTTTAGAAATGTTTAAAACTACAAATAAAAATGATTTCAATGAATAAATACGCTACATACAGAAATCATGTAACTTGAAATGGCACTCTATTGACGTATTTAGTGGCAACAGGAATGTTTAGCTAATTACCCGCTAACAAACATTAGGTTTTTAGTTCATAGGGCTAATTGACATTTAGTAATTGCAAGCTCTTACAGTGTTATATATTTATTGAACGTTAATATTTGTGCACAGAGGGGGATGCTAGCATTGATTCATAGCTGTTTGTTAAACCAAGGCAGTAGAGGATTTTCAGTAGGGTGGCAGTTTGGTCAACTTCATCTAGGTACGTGATAGAGGGCTATTTAACAGAAACGTGGTGAGAGAAATGTTCTCAGATAAACTAATTGGATTGTGCTACAGTATTAGCTTTGGCTAAAAAGTATTTATTGCCCAAATTAGAGCGATAAATACAACATAATGGACCTTAATGTGAAAATATATCTAGTTGAAATCAGCAATAGCTTAATCGGCATCGTGAAGACGTGATAGAACTGTTTTGTAAGTTTGGGTTCACACTGAACACATGGCAATTCGTTAAATTTTTTCACCACATGACTGCATGCAAAGTCCTGCAAAGTCCCCAGTTTATTCACGTCTTTCATTGCCACTGCTAGTCTGACCAAAAGTCCTCTGCTGCAAATACCGGTACTATCTTGACTAACTCCTTCAGTGGAACTGTCGGCACCGGTTTGACAAGTAGAAAATAACAACATTGATACAGCTTAGCGAGACGTCAAAGCAATTTGTGACTTTGAACCATTTGCATTGCTTGGCATCTTCCCATTAACTCTATATGTAATCAAGCCGCATCGAAAATCTTCTTAGCATTCGTTGTGAACAGATTACAACTATTGGCAAGCTTAAGAGAAATTTTAGTTTCTGGGTAGACAACCAAACTGTGCATCTTTGCACCGTTCAGACCCCCAACATGGTGGCCAGAGGGACGTCTGTACCACCTTAAAGACCTTCCTGAGCTCAGTGATATTGATAATGGCACTGAAAATACAGTGCTAAGATTCCAGTTGCATTGTAGGCTAACATTTCCCATTTATGTATTCTAACATTTTCTTTTTAGTGGATCTAATGCTAAAATTGAATATATTATTATAATACACGCGCCGTCCCAATACAGAGGCTTTGACTCATCTACAATTGTTTACATCTGTGCAAACTAAGCACAACTCACCATTAGCACACTAGTGCACACATTAGTGTTGTCTCCTCGACAACACTGATCCACACGACTCTAGTTACTATAGATGGTAGTACCACTGGACCTGTTGTAAAAACAGATGCTAACGATGTCATACATTAGGTTGGGGTAAGAATGTCAGGATTATCCTGACATAGGATGACATCTTCCATCCTATGAAAATAAACATAGCAACAGGTAGAGCCGGATGCTAACGAGGTCATAGGTCAGGTGTGCTGGAGAAAATGTTTGAGTCGTTTTCACTGATTGATTTTTGCTCATAATAGAATTGTTTACAAACATTCAAAGTGCTTTACAGAAAACCAACTCCGTAAATAATATATATTTCCCCAATGTGTATTTGTTAGATGGACGGATTCCCATGAATCTTGTTGAAGGATAGGTTATAGGTCAGGAGACTGCAGGTCTGGATGGAGTTGATTTAGATATTATCAACATTTAGATTGTGAAATTGGGGCGTTTTTAATGTTTCCCCAACTTAGAGGATTTCCATGAACACTAACCTTTTTATGAGGTTTGGCGCCTGATATAGACAACAATGGGTTTTGGGGTCTGGATGAAAATGCTAACTTTTGCAAAAGCTACATTTCCAGCTCTGTTTAAGCAACCAAAATGCAATTCCTGTGAAAACAGTGGTTTCGATATTAAATGTTTACTCTGCCAACTACTGGCTTAGCATGGATACTACAGCGTGTTCAGCTGTTTTTCAGATCTGTGTGAACATGGGTCGCTTTTACAAACGCAGAATTGTTTTAAAACAAACAGGGAACTCTCAGCATTTTGCTAGTTGTGTAAATGAGGCCTAAAGATTTGGACCAAATCCTTCTGCAGGGGAATCCGTCAGTCAGGATAAAGCTATCGTAATGTTGAATTCCACTGGAGCGTGATGCAGATTTCTCTCGGGCCTAATTCCATACAAAGTCAAGATCTGTGAGTGCGAGGATCATTTTTTCCACCTTCGCTGTCTGAACACAAAGGAAAGAGTTTCTGTTTTTTGATACAACAGTGTCGTATCAAAAAACATCCACGACATCTGATCCTCTACTGTTAGTAACCACAGCTAGAATATATTTACTCTCTCTATAGATCTAATTATGATTGTTTATACTGGGTCAAAGCTTTAAAACATGCGGGTCAGTCTATCATCAACTAAAACTCTTCAGTGGTTTCACGGCACTCTTAAATATTCTACGTTATATATACAAACAGTCTTTTCTGATTCAAACAGCCTAGCTACATTTTTAAAGAGAAGCAAACTTCAGCATACAGGCTTTTGGCACCTTTGGATGTAAATGGGAGACTTAAAAAGCCAAAAAAACATCAAAAAACACATAAATATGTACACAAATAACAATTTGATCTTTTGAAAATTCTTCCTTACAAAGATTTTCCCTTCATCGTCTCCGGTTTAGCTCTAATTTCTGCTTTGAGATTGACCTACTGGATAATTGCGTCCTCTCACACCTCTTGTCTACCCATGTCTACTGAAGTTGCCCAGGAGAAAGTATGCAGACTCAGCATCAGGAATAACTGGAGTCAGTCGAGGGTCATAGTCCAGGTTACATCCTGTAAGAGGCTTCGGTCTGTCTAAATGTCTTTTTTAAACCAGGTCAGTTTGATAAAGTCTCTTTAGTTTGTATCAGTTGATGTAATCTGGGCTACATCACGTCCTGAAAGCGTACGCACCGACGTCACTTTGGCTGCGTTCATATCTCAAGCCACGTTCTTCAATTCCGATTTCTTGTTCACATTAGATTTGATGATCTGATGATTTATTTTTACACTGATCTGGCCGAGTTTGACGCATGCGTACATTCATCTCCTCAAGTCCGATATGTATCCAATTTAGGATCACATATAAGAGGGGCCCAAATCTAGTAATACAAACCTACTAACAACCAGTTGGGTTTTACACTGGCTGGAGACGCACTAGGCCCCAATTATTACATCACAGAGGGACTAGGACCCTATTGTTACATCACTGAGACACGAAGGCCCAATTGTTACGTCACAAAAGCACTAGGGCCCCAACCTTACGTCACAGAAGCAATAGGGCCCCATTGTTAAGTCACAAAAGCATTAAATCCCCATTAATATGTCACAGAAGCACTTGGGCCCCCATTATTAGGCTGTAGAAGCACTAGAGCCCAATTGTCATTTCAGGGAAAAACTAGGGCCCCATCCTTACGTTAAATAAACACTAAAGCCCCATCCTTAATGTCACAAAAAGACTAGGGCCCCATCATTAGATTACAGAAGCACTAGCGCACCATCGCTACGTCACAGATGCATTAGTTTGCGTTGGTCGATCCTTTCACCCAGATGCTACTTGACCCTCTCTGTGTTTTCCTAAAAACTGGTCACTGGTGATAATTCTACCCTGGACACTACCGGAACAAGTTTTTGTTATGAGCCTCGTTTTGTTCTACCAAGAACCAACCAGATTTTGCATTTTCCACTCTGTTTCCCTGGTCGAGAACCCTTTCATTGGGTGTGCAAATGCAAAGACCTGGTTCTGAAGTAGGTACAGAACTGGCCTCAGTGGAAAAGGGGTACCTGAGGATTATTTTAATCACATGCTGAACCGCATATTCAGGTTTCAGTGCCTGGATTCCAGTTGATTGTTTCTTTCCCATTTTGGGTGTGTTATTAAAACTTCTAACATTCAAGCTGAGTGTTGACACTATGCCTCAGTAGGTGTGACTGCAGTGAGGTCAATACATACGCTCTTTACGGACAAAACGCAGCTTTTTAAACTTTTTGTAAACAAATGTTGGCTTTCCTGTAATGAACTCACTTCTATACATTCAAAGTTTTCTTAGAACAGTTTTGGAACTGAATCAGTGGTTTCTGGGCACTGGGCAACTTCCTCTTAATATCTGTGTCCATTTTAATCTAATTTATTTAGTAAATAACCATTTTGTGCCCCATTTTTCTTGAGGTTCAACCTGTGACACAAAGCGGCTCAAACGGACCCTTTAGTCTCAGTGAATAACCGGAGCCGATCGGTCATTGGTGATGACCCTCTTGAGTCTGACGCCTCGCCGGATAGCCACCAGGAAGTCCTCTACTTCGTTGTATTCTGTCTCCTCAAGGAGCTCCGGAAGAGGCTGGCGCTCCCATTCTGACAAACGACCACTGGGCTGTGGTGGTGGGGTGGGAGGATCAGACCCATCTCTCAGGTGATGGAATTCCCAGGACCGCGGAGATAAGGGCCCGCTGCTGCCTGGAGATAAAGGGGTGGTCGCGGGGCTGAGTGGGGTTCGTGGTGCGTTTCCGTCCTCTGATGCTGACCTGCTGGGGAAACCGCAATGTTCAGGAACAGTGGGGGTCTTGACTGGGATCATGGGGGGCTTGATAGGGCCCAAGCTGAGGCCCCCAGCTGGTCGTCGCAGATTGGGTTTGGAAGACGGCGTCCGTCGGATGGTGGCAACTCCTGGGGTGATTTGGGCGGAGGGGTTGGAAGGCAGCCCAGCGGTTGAAGCTGGACGCTTGGACTGGAACATGTGGCGATAGGACTGTGTGATGTCACTGTTTCTGGGGATTGTGGAAGATTTATCGAAGTCGGATGACAGATGCTGCTCGCCATCTTGATCCGCCCCCACAGAGTAGTAGTCACAGTCTGATACTAGAGGGAACAGAAAACAAATTAATCACACGCTGCTCTGCAGATTTCAGTCTATTTTAATTGATCCTTCAGTGTATCATGGCGACTGTTTCTACATGATGCTCGCGATTCCCCCAGGGGCCCCAGAAGTGTCCCCGGTTCTCAAACAAGAAAATAAAGGGTTGTTTACACACCAACAATATTTTGGGGGGCTAAAAACGCAAAATTGAAAAAGGGGTTCCAGAGTGTTTTGTTTTCTTTGTAAATGATTCCACCTTTTCTGCCTCCATTTAAAAAGGTAACTCGAGAGAAAACAGTGATGTCACGGACCTAAAAATGGTATCCGATACGTTATTGATAATCTAAAGAATCAATTTGTGCTAGAATGAACGATATGAGTTTGTGAGGCCAGAGGAGGTGATTGGGATGTTAACTCCATGTGTCCTGTGTGTGACCCACGGGGGGGTTTAAAAGTCCGCTAATATCAGTTAGCATCTGCTGCAAAGCAGAAAATCTACCAAAAATGTCTTCCAACTTGGCAGACAGTATGACATCCAGGAGCTCCTCCCCATCTTATCTGAGGACACAATAAGCCGTCATGTAACAGTGATTGTAGTTTCATTTTCTATGTGATACTATTTAGTAAAAAGCACTACTCGACGCAAGCACCGCTCTCAAACACATCATGCTTGGTTTGCTTGTGGAACCCTTCCTCGCTAAACCACACACCATTGTTGTTTGGTTCAGTGTAAACAGACAGAGGCATCTTAAAAGAAGAGTTCATTGTATCCCTGTTGCTGCTGATGACTTGGTTGTCCCCTCCGTTGAATGAAAATGAGGACATTTACTAACTTTTATTTACTGTAGAAGTTCAAATGACTATTTAGCGCTGAGTTATACTTGCACTCATTCCCACTAAACACATTTGGTTCACGTGTGTGTGTGTGTGTGCGTGCCTTGTGAGGGGATGGCGTCTTCAGAGCAGCAGGGTGTGTTGGTCTGGCTGCTGTAACCACTGGAGCCCTGCAGCGAGTCTCTGCTGGAGCCGTGGATGCCTAGATGGAGACCTCTAGCCAGAGCTCTCGCTAACTCCTCATGGGCCTCCCTGTCCTCCTGCCGACACACACAAATACACACATAGATACAAACACACGCAAACACACACACACTAGCGTTAATGGTATCAGGTTTCATTTAGTCTCATTTCTGTTTCAAGTGTCTTCATATTTATTACAGAATATTCTTTACTAAAGATTGTGGTAGAATTTTATTTTTTAAAATACATTTTTATCTTCAACAATATTGGATATTAATTCGATCAAAGTTAGCGTTTGAAAGCCGTCTTCGACAAATATTACTTGGATTAGTATTAAATAAAATAAACATGTAATAATAAAATGTTGTTGTTTGATTTATTATAGCTGACCTACCAAAATATTGAACACAGTCACATGACTCACTACCAACAGAGGGTTACAGCACATATAGATATCAGAATTGTCTGTCAACAAACTAACTGACCTTGTGTGACATCACAGAGTGGCATCCTTTGATCCCTTGTGGCTCCTCCCCTGGTGTGGTGACATCAGTGCCCTGGAGACTGATGGGATCGGTAGTCTCTCTCCTGTCCCTGCTCTTCTTCAGGGTGTTGACCACTGGCTGCTCATACGGACCTGGTTTGGCCCAGTCCTGCAGACACACCCGAAATTGATTTTCAAACGGAAAAAAACTAACTTTTAATGTGAATTAAATTTTTTGAATTTCATAGATTGAAAGATTAAACACTGTATTTATGAAATATTTCCCTTACTCATTGATTGCAGAGTTAGAAGTTTAACCCTGTCAATAATTTCATTAATCATTTAAAATATTGGTTATCTTAGCTGCAGATTTCTCTATTGTAGAACAGAATGAGGACCATATTTGTATTTTCAAGTTAAAGCCAGAAAGTATTTGATTAATAATAAATTGACCATATTATTTTGTTGTCTTTTCAGCTATCGAATATACAATTTAAATCTAACTCACTTACTACCTGATGCAGAGCAGAAGAAGGCAAGTCATGAAAACCTTGTGAATATCATGTTAACTTTGGTTGATTTAATTATTTTTATGGTTAATAAATAACTCGCATTGTTATCCCTCTTTTGTTGCAGTCCATACCCCAGGCTGTAACATTATTCATTATAACCATTGTAATGATTTATATTATTTTGGTTTTCAAAAAAGCAGCTTAGATATTAACTATAGCAAAAATGAGTGGAGGAAGGTTTAAGCAAGAGTTTAAATACTAGAGAACTTTTCGAGAGAGGAAAGACTGAAATGTTTTTTTCAAAGCTACTTTCAAACCGAGCGTGATGCCTATTTATTGCTTTTTTTTTTTTCAATGCGAGATTCCCTGAAGATAGGGGCATCTGTTCACGGTTGACATTATTCTTGTGAGTAGAGATGAGAAAATTCAGGTTGCATTTGGTTTGAAGGCAGCAAAAACGTTTACCTTCTATTCTCCATCATGCTGTTGGTAGTTTGTGTTTCTTAGCAGAGCAAATCAGAAGTCACTCTCTGGCTCTACCTCCCTTTCTGTCTTATTCTCTCCCCCCCCCCCTCCCGGTGACTGTTAAACACACTCTGTATTACCGTTAGAGCTTTATCCTTCTTCCTAGACGAGGTGCATGCTAACACTTTTAACATGGAAGCTAGAGTGAAGATTCCACCTGTCTGTTTTTTGCCTAACATAATTTAGCTCTTTTCTTTCTTTTTGCTTAGGAACACAGACTCCCATAGTAAATTTGCAATTCCATAGCTTATATCAAAATTGTACCTGTGCTGATTACAACATGAAAATATTAAAAATAAGTTGTTTTCCATGAAATTGTTCAAAATATGTTGGCAGAACTGGTAAATGTCATAGAAGTAATGTTAGTTAAGCATTGGAATTGTTGAATGGACTGAAACTTACACTTCTTAACAAAAAAGACATGCTGAATATTTGCAGCTCACATTTAAACTTTGGTATTAAACTATATGATAGCATTCAGTCATTTTGTGACATCTGTGTCATCAAGGCTACTTATGGGTTAAAAAACATCCCAATCTTCTTCAGTTGTTTTTCGATTCAACACTGTTTTGCTGTGAAAGACTTTGCAGACACATCAACCCTGGTTTTCCTTCTGTTAGAGGTTTGGGAGATACATTTAGAATTTTCATATTTGGGTGAGTTGCTCCTTTAAAGTATGTTTGTTTATATTGGATAGATGCATAACACACATTGTGAGCATGAGACGGAAGGAAATAAAACTGAATCTGTGAAGGATGAAAGAAGTGGTGAAGGAGGACATCGGGGAGAGAGAGGACCAAACCTTCCAGGATGGGACTCTGGATGATGTGATCATTCCCAGCCCTGACGAGCTGAGAGGCAGGATCTCTCTTGACTGGCAGCTGCCCGAACGAGACCACGGCCACGTGGGAGACACAGACGTAGGGGAGGACGAGGAGATGGGGGAGGAGTAGGTGAAGTATGGAGGTTGGAGGTGGGTGCTCTGGGCCTGCACTACTGCTCCGTGCAGACAGAGGGCAGCATGATGGTCAAAACCATTTGACAACTGAAGGTGAGTGGATGAGGGAGAAAAACAACAGAAATTAAAGAAGGTGGTTCTGATATGAAACATATACCGACAGAAGGTCCCTCATGGAGCAGGAGCAATAATATGTCTTTAACTAACAGTTGTATTTATTGTCACTAATCAAGGACATTTGCAGAAATGAGCAGATCCAGAAATTTTCTAAATCTGTGGGACATTATGCATGACTGTGTAGAGGGGCGGGACTTGAGTCAGGATTGGATGGTTCTGTCTGCGAGAACAATTTATGTCCTCTGAATACCCTTTAGTTTCCTCCACACCGTGGAGGTCAATGTTCACTGGTATCATTTTGTGGGATTACACAAAAACTGCTTCATTACACCTTGTGGGGGCGTTGGGTTTGAGAGAGATTGTACCAATAAAATGTTGCTCCTATAAATGAATTGGATGTTAAATGTTGGGCATCTTTTATCCATATAAGCCTTTTGTGCGGGAGCTACTAAATAGATATTTAGTAAATTTGCTGCCAACGAACGATGCGAATGAACCCAGCCCACATTCACGCGAGCAGTGCGAGACGTTTCTTACGTGGTAAATGCTGATCCAGTTGGTTTTGGTTTCCCATTGCAACTTTGTAAGTTGCCATGCAACTTTGCCATCATCGTCTACATGATAACATATGAGGGGTTCCATCGTCAATATGATGGCGCTCCTAAAGCCCCTCAATGCTGCGTACGTAACGACACACCAACGTACCATCATCATCATCATCTACGGGACTACGTACCTTCGTCCTGTCAACACCAGGTACGTGACTACATGCCGATGTCCCGCTTGTATCATCTACACGGGACGTGTCCCTCTATTCTTGATAACTGACTGGTGTCTTGACTGGCGTGTCTCTGACGACAGTCCAGTTGACTTCAACTTCTTAATGGAACCGTATCTCTGTTAAACACCTCGTCTCTCTCTCCCTGTATTTTGCCGCTGCTCTTTTTATTTTTGCATCTTTACTTCATATCGTCTTTTGTTTACTGACGACGGTAGTCGACTGAAACTTCCTGTGCTGGGTTCAAAAGTCCGAACCACCAAAAAAAAGGCCTTTCATACTGTTAACGGTCTGGACGAGGTTTTGCGCCGGAACATTGGAGAAAATCAAACTGAAATGTCCTAACGTTATGGACCAAACTAGAAGTGAAATAGAATATTCTATTCCCCGGTGGAATGAGGGAAATGGAACCGTTTCTCGCACCATACCCAACACTGACGCCTTCAAGCTCCAAACAGCCACCACAGACCAGATGCTGCACTGATCCAAAAAACCTCAGGTGTGTGTGTGTTACATGTGTGGACGTTCACCTGTTGTGGCCCAGAGTGGGGCTCGTTGTGTGAGGGTGAGGAAGATGAGGAGGAGGAGGAAGACTCCTCAGTGACAGACTGAGGGGTCAGCGCAGAAAGACAGGACTGCAGCAGTCATGCAAAGCACACGCACAGATGGCAGCGAGGGCAGCAGAGAGAGGAGAGACAGACAGGAAACAGGATCACATGACAGGTTAGTTATCAACTCAGAAGAATCAGTCAATCTAGAGGCAGCAGCAGATGAAGAAGAGGACGTGAATGAAGATGGTTCAACAGGTGGAGAAAGAGAAGCTGAAGTCTGTGGACAGAACAGGATGATCTTAAAACACTCAAAAATAAAACAGAATATTAATCTGTATTTAAACGATCAAGCTGTAAGATGATATTGAGTTTAATTAATAATAACTAAGTTTGTTGACTTTAAACTTAAGTTGATTCATTATTATGGCAGTGAAGTTACAGAGGTTCATCTGTGAACTCTATGAGCTACAACCTTGATTTTAAAAGTTGTGACGGCACACACACAAACACACACTTTTAAATTTTTATACTGCGAAGCAGCATTTTCTTAAGATACCTGCAGGGGCGGTGCATGTCGCTAACGACATGCAATCGTTAGCTATAACTGTTGTAGAAGGCTACGGCTAGCTGTAACTGCTGTGGACGAGCTAACATGAGCTTTAGCTGCTAACCGCTACAAGCTAGTTTTAAGACTTCTGGATGGGGCGCACACATAGTACAGATACACTAACAGTCACAGCTGCTGCAGATGTGCTCAAGTTAGCTGAATCTGCTGCAGTGATAATGTGAGACAAAGCTTTTGGAGACATGCTAACACTAGACACAGCCTCTGTGGACACGCTAACGTTTGCTGTAGCTGCTCTGGATGCGCTTACTTTATCTGCAGTTGCTAATGACGAGATCAAGTTAGCTGCATCTTAGGGACATGCTAATGTCTGCTGCTACTGTGGACGTGTTAAGGTTAACTGCAACTGCTACAAAAAAGCTAATGTTATCCGCATATGTGCTAACTTTAGCTGCAGATGCTGTTGGGGCTTTCTGATATTTCCTAGTCTTTGGCATTTGGCAGATCCATTTAGTATTTAACTAGATGTTTCTCGGTTCATCCTTGACTAGTGTTGCAATTTTTGTCTACAAATGCTAAAGGAGTCTGTCTTCTACATGTTTAGAAAAGCAAAGTCAGACATACAGACAAGCTCAGTCTCTCATCCAGTTTAGCATCAAGTTTGGTACCAGCCTCTCCAGTGGGAGGATTTACTTAATTTGCTTTGCTTTACATCACGCTACTCTTAATATCTTTGGGTTTTGTAAAATTTGGTTGGATGAAGGAAGATATTTGAAGATGCAACTTATTTTCAACATTTTGCAAATTAAACTGTAAATGAAAAAAGATTAATGGGAATAATTAATACTTTTGGCGACACTATCTTTTCTCTCTGTGGCCCCAGTCTGTCCACGAACCGGAGCTTAGGAAACCCCCAGAGAATGAGCAGTCATGTTATGTGGCAGCTGAGACCCCGGCAGGATGACTCCGCGTTTGTTGTCAGGTTTTACGTGGTACCTGCAAGCTGTCTGGAGGCATGGGTGAAGGCGACTTGGACTGGAAGGCGTCCTGTGAGATGAAGCCGGAGTCGTGGGAGGAGACGGAGGAGAGGCGGGCGGGCGTCTGCTGAGGGAGCACCGAGGAGGAGGAAGAGGAGGAGGTGCGATAACGGAAATGGGAGGTTGGGGAGTGGCAGTGTGAGCCGCTGGAGCGGGAGTCACTGCTATTCACACTGTTCAGGCTGCTGCAGGACGGAGAGGGGAGAGGAAGAAGAAGAGGAGGGGTTTAATGTCAGTGAGAGAGAAAACGCTGTTTCTGTTTGATTCCAACGAGGTCATGGTGTCACGTGAGTCGGACGGTTTGTTTTTCAGAATCTCCACGGATCATCTATTCTTGAATCTCAAACACGTACAACAGGATTTCATGAGGTGTCCTGATCCCGATAGAGCAGTGAACTTCTTGCACCTTCATCATCATCATAGTCATCATGCACGATCAACGCCTCACATGATCGCTTTAAAGAAAATGACTGATGATGATGCTATTTTTGAAAGAATAAATTAATTATTTTTCCTTCTGTTACATACATCTTGAGAAAAAAAAAGTTTCTCACAATTTAAATGAAATAACTTTTTGGTAAATAACCAAAAAAGAATACAAAAATTAAAAAGGTGAATTACTCTTCACCACGCCCCTTTTGCTCTGAAAAGTTAAGGATAATTTTTGCCAATCATATACCTACCAATTATATTTTATAATATTCAATATTAATATTAATAAATACATTTGACATTTTTGACTTACTTATAATAACAAGATAATAATATGTGATATTCAAATATGTTTGAAAGTGATCAGGGCATCTGAGATCAGGAGGAGTTGGATGGGCTCTGTACTCTCCTTACACCACCAGATAAAGTGGGCCTGATATCAGGACCGACCAAAGTTCTAGACCAGCTTCCTGGTCGGATCATCAAACTGACTCTCCTGCAATGAGACTGGAAAAGATATTAACCTGAGTATTTAGGCTTTAATAAAGTATCTAATTAAGTCGTTTTCATGTCTAACATATTTATTCGTGCTGAACTTCTAGTAGTTCATACAAAACCCAAAGTCACAACAATGTCAGAAACAATAAAAACTTATTAAGCGTTTTCTTGATAAAACAATGAAAACCTCATCAATGGTAATTTAATATGTGCAGTTCCACATCTGAACCACAGGGGGCAGTAGCGCAGAGTTTCTGTGTGGTTCGTTGTGGTTGGAGAATACATAAATCCGCTTCACCAACCTGCACATGCTGGACTTCCTGGATACGGTGGTGCTTGGTGACGAGGGTGGAGTTTGGTAGGACCAGGTGCTCTCAGAGCCCTTCAAGTCTACAATCACCTAGAGAGAGAGAGGGAAGGAGGAGTCTTTAGAGAACTGTTCTTCTTTTTTGGCTGTTCCCTTCAGGTTTTCTATCTTACCCTGTCCTTGGCTTCTTCCTCTGTCAAACCAAATGCATGTCCTCTCTCACCACATCCAGAAACTTCCTCTGTGATCTTCCCCTTTTTCTCTTGCCATGTAGCTCCACTTCCAGCGTCCTTCTACCAAGAGATCTTTACGTGTCCAAACCATTTAAACATGGCCTCTGGCTCTTGCTTTGTCTCCAAGACATCTAACATTGACTGTTCCTCTGATGCGCTTGTTTCTAATCCTGTCACTCCTAAAAAAATCTCAAGATCTTCCACTGGTTGTGCTCGGTGTCACCGTCTATAAACCATACAGCAGAGCTGCTCTCACTACCATCTTGAAAACCTTTCCCTTCACTCTTGCTGCTACTCTGCTGTCACAGATAACTATTGACAATCTTCTCCACCCACTCCAACCTGTCTGCACTCGCCACAGCGAACAAGGTGGGTCTCAGAACCGTCTCAGCTCCACGCCGAAGTTCCCACAGCAGCCTTCCTTCTTCGTCTTCAACCTCTGCTCTACCTTTGTTCTCATCATCTTCTGTACCACAAGAGTCTTCTTACATTCTACGATTCTCTCTGCCGTTCATTCTTTCAACTGCCATCCACACCATGATAAAATAGTTTGTTCCCCCCTCCGATGCTTCTAGCCTCGTTGCATTTCTACCTGGTCTCTTGGACACAATCTTGTTTGTAACAGAAAGTTACAAAATCCAGTTCAAACAGTATGAAGACAAACAAGCATATAAATAGTTAAGCTAACTTATTTTCAGCCAGTTCATAATATTTAGAATAAACATTTTATATAATTCTATTTGAAGTATTCTGACATTTGTGTGTCTAATAGTCTGACGACTATAAACACATCCAATTCACCACATGAGACAAGAACAGGATCGAGGTGGGACTGAACAGAAGCACAAGTTAACGACACAGCTCAGAGAGTGGTACCTGTTCGCTGGAGGCGGGCAGCTTGTGAGGATCCATTGTGAGCGTCTTCAAGTCGTCCGTCAGAGTCTGAAGGTGAGTTATCTCCCCCAACATAGACATCTCCTCCTCCTAACACACAAACACGGGTTACTAAATATGTAACTTAACACGGTAATTTATAAGTACAAACTACATGAAAAGTTTGTCTTTAGAGTGATGGAGTGCTCGTGATGTTTGAAGGAAGGACTGACCACGACGGGCTTCAGCATGGAGACAAAGCAGCAGAAGCGACTCCTCTCCTCCACCAGCGCCTTCCTCACTGCCTGCTTCTCCGTCTCCTCCAGCACCAGGTATTTATCACTGACGTCCTGCATGGCGCTGTCCAGCTGAGGCTGGAGGTCTCCACGGCCTGTGCAGAAACACAACAAGGTTAACAGGTACGCTGAACAAAAAAACCCTCAACTTTCAACATTATTTCATCTTCAAATCTTTTTAAAATTAAGTACGCATAGTTTTGCAAGTGAAATAGAAAAGCATCCATCACATTGTCTCAGAGCTAAATGAGGAAATCCTCACATTTAAAAAAAAATTTAAAATTCAAACCAGAACATGTTTGGAAATCCAACTGGAGATTTTTGCATGATTCTGCCGACAAGTTCACGAACAAACGAGGTAATTCCACGCTAGTAAAAAGCTGGTATTCAACGCATAAATCAAAAATATCACATTTACATTTAATTCCGCCCCATGGCCACGTGTCAGTGATGTCATTTCCGTGCCAACTTTAGGTGGCGTACAGCTGTTTTTGTCAGAGAAAGCATTTTTCAACAAAACTACTGAACACATGTCCAAAAAACTTTGAGGAGAGGGCATGAGTCAGGTGGGCTAAGCATCTCCATAGGACTGTTCAGCCTTGGATTATGCAATTGTACAAGCCAGGACACATTTTGACCTGATGAGTAGGAGAGTAACAGAACCTCTTTCTTTGCTGAGACTAGCAGAGCGGTTCTCTGCTAGAAATTGGTCCTCCAGGTTTGGAATGAGTTACTTCCTCAGGCAAAAGATTTGAAGTATCTCACAGTTTCGAGTGATGGGAAATTTTACTGAGATGGACAGCTGGTTTGGTGCTGCATTAGAAATATGGGCATTCTATCAGTACGTAGTGGTTTAGAGAAAACTGAGTCATGAGGCGAAGCTCATCCGGATGGAGCTCAGAGTGGAGATGTTGCTCCTTCAGGTCAAAAGAAGCCAGTTGAGGTGTCCAACAGTGAGGAGATCCCTGGTCTAGAATTCACTGGAGAGAATACATATCTCATCTGGCTAGGGAGTGACTTGGGTCCCTCTTGATGAGCTGGAGAGTGTTGGGGAGACAGACATTTATACCCTGCTTAGTTTGTTTCCACTGTGACCCGATCCCGGATAATTTAGCTGCTTACTGCTACTGATCGCTCTTAAGATTTCCAATTCAAAGCGAGCTGCAACTCACTCAACTCACTACACTGGCAAAATGTGACATCCCCGCCCTGCCGTTTCACCTCACCTTTACGCAGAAGTCTGCTCCATCTCTATTACTACCTCCACGTCCGTTTCAAAGGCGTAAGAATTCAGACGACATCTTGTGACTCCACTGCATTTATACAGAAGGAGAACAGGGCCGGCCTTGAAAAGGTCGTACAATAGGGGCCAGTAAATCTGTTCCTTTGTCTCCCTCTGACTCTTCTCTCATTACATTCATTCAACCGTTTTCCCATCATGCTTCCCTCTCTCCTCCTCTTGACACTGCCACCGCTGAGGAATGAGTTTCTTCTTGTGCAGTAATGACAGACTGGAGGGACTCGAGCACTGAAGCGGCTCCAACACGTCTGAGGTTCCTCTAGGGTCGATCGCATGTTCTGTTTATTTAGGTTTGATTCAAAGCTTCGAGTCTTTTGTCAGCAGGAACCACGTTCTCTCGTTTCCAGTCATAATAAGGGTCGTTTTAGAACAATGAATCAGACTGGAACAACCTGTTCTAAAAGCAGACGGCTTGCTATCATGTTTACTTGTGGTTCTTTGCAGATCGGTGGGCAGAACAAAGCAACAACACAGAGAAAAACCTTTGGAGGATGTCAAGTCATGATACCAGCACCTGTTACCAATGAACCTGTTTACCTGGGAAACGTTCCAAACAGGTGATTTTACATTCTCTACAACTATCCCAGTCTTATGTTGCCCTTTGTCGCAACTTATTATAGATAAATTAAGGGCGTAATATTCCGATTAGAGAGAATATTTACCAAACAAGTCTTTGGAAAAGACTTTCCTGCTGACATGAAGGGACACACTGCATCTCGGTAGGCCCACTCCTGTTTATTATTTCAACACTTCCTGTTAGATTAGATTCTTTCAAACAGTTAACTTCTTCTCGTTGTTTTCTTTGAGCCACGTCTCGCCCGAGTTACTTAAAATTAAACTTAAAATAGCACCATAACTATCAGGTGTATTTGCATAACCTTGGTGTCACAGACAAGAACTGAATGTTTTATTTTCAGTATCAGTAATATTGTACCTGTTACTCCGTGTGAATAATCTGTGATTATATACTAGTTTTGGTATGGTATGATGTTCATGAAATATAATGATCTTAGAGCCTTTTTTATTTCAAATGAATCAGGAGAGGATATATAGGCTCTAACGTCATTATATTTCATTAACATCTTGAAAAAAAATCAATGAATTTGCTCAGAAACTCTTTGAAAACAACTGGGTCAAATTTGATTGAAATACCACAATGTTCATGTTATTCTACACAGTGTTTGTGGGATAGGACCAGGACGACCCTATTTGGCCCAGTTGGATAGCAAATGTAACAAAGAAAGCATCAAAAAAGGGTTTTGACCTTTTAGAGGGATTTGGGCTGTAAAATACCAGCTATGTCCTATGGGGGAGCTATAAGCACCTTTGGCTTTTACTTCAGTAAATCAATGTATTATTAAATCTGGGAATGTGCACAAAACATTTTCTACAAAGCATTGCAAAAAATATTTAGAGAAATGACAAAAAATATGGGCAAAGCTCAAGATTTCAAAAATAAATTAAACCTCAGCTTAATCTTCCCCTATCCAAGAATCTACGTTGGCCTTCAAGCGTCAAAGTACAGGAAGGGAAGAGAGAAGGCCCAGTGAGCCCTCGGCCCACAGCCCTAAGAAGCCACAAACTCCGGGCAGGGTGGCCTTCAGTAGAACTACGAGGGGATCCTCGCCCGCCGTGTTGAGTCCTTTGGGAGGACTCGGCCTACCCTTCCAGTTCACCTCTCAACGGTTATGATATGATGCTATTCCACAACCTAAACTGTTCATTATTAAGTGATGCCAGTCTGCCAAACTGATTTCCACATATATTGATGGAAGAGCAGGCAGCAAAGCTAAACAGACCGATCATTTTGGTGGATTTGTTGTAGTCTTCAGCCAAATCCCGTCACCATATTTTGAGAAACATGGTTCAGGTAATCCTGCTCACCAACAAACCACCCAACAGACAAACACGATTGAAAACTAAACCTCATTGGTGGGAGAGAAATCTAGGAGGCTTGACCGCGGCATGTTAAATAACTTACCAAATACATCAGCTGGACAGAGCAGAGCACGATGGGACGCCACAGGAAGTAGATTGTTGGAAAAGAAAAAAGAAATATTTAAAATCCTCACATCTTCTTTATATCATCTCATTATTACTGTTAATCATTTTAATTATAACTGGTTACAAATGATATACACCAATAAAACTCAGTGACCAATGCGTGCAAACATGTCAAACCTTTCTTTGCTTTCTTCTGCAGCTTTAGGGTATCTGAAGATCTCTTCTTGATCTCCTGACGGGCCTTCTTGTACTCTGAGAAGAAAAAGACAAAGACGTGAACAATCAGTGTGAGGCAGCAGAGAAACCCTACGGATGTCTTAACAGCTCCCCATTTATTCGTCCCTACAGTTTCTCACCGTGAGTAACAGAAACACAATCACATTTTACAATGCCTGTTGTCAGGAGGCTGGCCCGTTTGTTCTGCCCGTTGTTCTGTATAAATGCTATTGAGGCATAATGGCAGCAGAGGGAGCAACAGAGATGAATCAGACAGATGTGTTAATGCTCAAATCGGCAAAGCAGCACTGAGAGGATGGAGAAGTGGTGTTTGACAAGTCATAAATTGGTTATTCCTCAGGGAACAGATGGGGCGCTGCGATCGCGATTCTTTGTTCTTCACGGAAATTCTTATTTTATCACGTTAAAGGGTGCTGCCAGTTTCTGACAAGGAACACACTGTTTTCACATTTTATCATTAGGTAATCTGAGTCATAGTTTCATCATCATTTCATCATTTCTGCAGTTTCTATGCGTACGCGTGGGTCCGAGTTTGCGCGGAGGACCAAACATTCTCTCTTCAAGTTTGCTTTTTATTAGGGCAGGGCAAGTTAACGCGTTAACATTGCGTTAACGCAGTAATTCAATAACGCCAACAATTATTTTATCCCGCACTAACGCAGTTTTTTAATTATTATTATTATTATTTTGAAAGTCCGTTGCTCATTGGCTATGAATACACATACGGACAAACCATTGGTCACAGGAGGGGTGGCATGTCGATCAGTACTGGCTTGGGATGGCATCATCACGCGTCTTAACCAATGGGAGCATTTGAGGGGGGCCTAATCTCACATGAACCGGGACAGAGAAAGGTACCGAGCTCTTACATTGCAATTTTCATTTTAAATCTCTTCCAGACAGCAGAGTTTATAGAATCAAAGTTATTTGTAACCATGGCAAAGATGAATTTTCTTCTTATCACCGGAGTACTTTGAGTCCGAAGCAGCAAGTTACTCTTAAATACAATACACACTGCTCATGCCAGTGAATCACCCAACCCAAAAAACAGTGGAGGGGGGCTCAGACTGCATTGGATGCAGCGTGTGGAAGAAGTACAGATAAACATAAGCAAGACAAGCTAACAAATGCCAAAGCGAAGTGGATAGCTACAAACTGCAGGCCGATTAGTTTTGTGGAAGATGTCGGTCCGAGGAACGTTCTTAGGAGCGCAACAAATGGCAACACGTATGAGCCTTCCTCAAGGCGTACCGTCGCGAGAATAATACACGAGTTTGTATAATAATAATAATAATAATACATTTTATTCATAACACACTTAATATTTGGATCAAATCTCAAAGTGCTAGATGAAAATGAGTGGACTACAAAAGCAAGAACAAACATGGACTTCACAGACTAAAAAGTCCTCTGCACAGTAAATCCCAGCTGTTTTCCTTGTTTTGTTCTCGACCCCTTCACCTCCCTCTAACAGGGACACTAACTACTGAACATAGACTGTTTATGCTGCTCCCTGATAAAAGAAAAATGTTTCTGCTGGTACCAGTTCAGAAAAAAAGAAAAGAGTTATAAATGTTATCTTGCTGTTGCTTGGAAGGTGCCTGTTAAATGTTAAATAGCTTTGGTTTTGTATTTGATCTGATTGCATTAATGTTTAAGTTGAGATTTACAAGAAGTATTTTAACTTAATAATAATAATAATACATTTAATTTATAATGCACTTTACATTTAGATCAAATCTCAAAGTGCTACAAAGTAAAAGCAGATAAAAGCATCCATAAAAAAATAAAATAATAACTATATAAAAACCTGACCAAAAAGCAGCAATGTTAATTAAAGTTATAGGTTCTGCTAAAAAGGAAAGTTTTAAGTCCTTTTTTTTTTCTGGTGGTACTGCACCAGTATTTCAATAAACAGTATGGAAGCTCTCGGAATACGTGCATTACTACGAGTAAAATAAACACATTTCAGACAAACAGAAGAGCGCCGGCAGAAACATTAGCTCCATGGAAAACATGATGTTACATATAAAACTAACTCCTTCCTTCACGTAGACCCTTGTCTGTGTCTTTGAGGAGAGCGGACTGCAGAATCTCTCTCATCTCGTTCGGTGTTTTTGTACCTTTGGCGTGGTCTTTGTCCAGAGTGTTGGCGACTCTCTTCCACTCCTCCATCTGCTCCTGTAGAGGGTTGATCAGGCAGTCCAGGAAAACCCTGCAAACACACAGATGCACACTGTCAGAGCAGAGAATCACAGTTGGAAGCAGAATGATTCAGTCCTCACTGCTTACGTAGGTTTAATCATTAGCTGTTTGCAATAAATAAATCACACGTTTAGCTCAAAGCACCAGACATCACAAGTGTTTTTGTCAAAATCTAACACAAACTGCTGCTTCTACTGAAAACTGCTGTCTTTAAATGATTTCCTTAATGGTGATTTTCTCATGGATTTTGGAGAGACCCTTCAGCTGCTATGACCTGATGCTAACCTCATGCATAGCCAGACACCAGCTTCTGCCGGCGTTCCTGAGGAATCTTAGCCCATTCCTTGTGAGCAAAGGCATCCAGTTCTGTAATATTCCCGGGTTTATGTGCTGCAAACTCCATCAAATCCCACCTGAGGATTTCCCTGGCATTCAATCAGACCACTCCAGAATGTTCTTCTGAAACCAAACATTGGTGGACCTTTAGGTCCGCTTGGGATCTGTGTCCTTTTGGAATGTCCAGTGATGCTTCAACTTCCTCACGAACAGAGAGACGTTTTCTCCTCAGCTTTGCTGATACTTGAGTGAATCCAGTCAGATGCTCGGAGTGTATTCCCAGTATGTTACTTTCTTGTGCTCAACCACAACATATAATTCCAACGTTGAGTATCCAAAGTAGAAAAGAAACAAAACTCATCTCAATTACACCAATTTATTTTGGCCTTGTCAAACAAACATGCTAATGTTTGGTATGTGATTGTACCTGATAACTTCATGGTAAAAAAAATCATCTTAGTTTTTAAGATGACATGGATTAAAACCATCCAATCCATTTTACATCCCTAAAGGCTGCAGGTATCCATCACTCGAGGAAGCAAAGTAACATCAGTGAGTCATTGAGCGGCCGCCATGCTTCACTGTAGACAGGAGGTTGTTCATTCGTCTTCCTCCAGACACACCACTGATAGATAGACACTGAAAGTTCCAGTTTGGTTTATTAAGATAGGTCTGAGCTAGAGAGAGACTTTTCTTATGAATTTGGATCTTGAAGTTGGAGCATGGATGTTTGCATGTTTAGGAGGATCACATGATCAATATGATTCTGTTATCCAACTATACCGAGTCTCTGTTTAATGGAGGCTTCATCTCTGTGTGACTCTGTTGCTCCAAACTCCGAGAGTTAATGGACTCATACAAGGAAAGGAAGAGAAGGAGGAGGAGATGGCTTGGTCTCCTTTTCTTTTGGATGAGAATGGAAACACATGAGGAGATGCAGTGGAGTGTAATCCAAATGACAGAAGTATGTAACATGGCTTAGGATACCCGCAGTGTGACATATACAGCAACTGAACACAGTTCTAAAGAAACCCTACAGCGCCTCCTCCTATCAAACAGCACATTCGGACCAACTCCAATTTGAACCGAGTTGGCAAAGCAAAGAGAAAAGTCAAAGACTCGACAGTGAGATAAAGGGGTTAAATATTGCAGGGCGAACCA
This sequence comes from Lophius piscatorius, assembly GCA_009660295.1. Classification (NCBI taxonomy): domain Eukaryota; kingdom Metazoa; phylum Chordata; class Actinopteri; order Lophiiformes; family Lophiidae; genus Lophius; species Lophius piscatorius. The sequence continues at coordinate 85,398 of VRLP01001282.1, read as the reverse complement.
TAACGGGGCGTACCATCTAGTTTGTTGTGGGGGTGAATATCACACAGCTAGAAACCTGGAAGAGAGCGGTACCACTGCTGACGGGCCCATCAAGCCAACCTTGAGGCGCAGTGGGCAGCTCCTGCGATTAGACCAGGTAGCAAATTCGGGTTCAGGGTCTTTCTCAAGGACCCTACGACATGTAGGGCATTCTGGGGCTCAAACCAACAGCCTTCCAACTTGTTGGATGACAGCTCTGCCCCCTGAGCTACAGCCGTTGAAATAACAGAGTCTTTGTGGCAGCAAAATGCCTTTTAGATTAAAGACTGAACAAAAGAGTACGGAAGAGGAGATGAAGCACGAGGAGGAGGAGGAGCAAGTTTTCATACAGCAATTAGACGAGATGTACTCACATGGAAAACTGGCGGAGTTTGGCTTCAATGCTTCGATGCCTCATGCACATCCTGGTGAGCGCTGAACCAATGTCCCTGGTCCCGCCTGAAGACAAACACAGAGGGATGGAGGCAAACCGTTAGTCAAATGTCAAAACTGAGGCTGATGATGAGAGAAGCTCCTTAAAACACTGTTTAAAAAACTACTATTAGTCCAATTACTGTCTAATTAATCCCCTAATCCACTGAACCACCCAGCAAATATCTTAAATGAGCTAATTTTCTGTTTTTTCTATGAGATTCTTTAGATAACAGATTATGAAAGTTTTAGATAAGTTTGACATCAAATACCCAAATAATACTTTTCACATCAGTTTCGTAAGCCTGACGATTAAGAGAAGCACGAGGAGGAAAATAAGTCTTCCACAAGGAATTCCTTCACACTGACCAGGTTTGGGAATTGTGTTTATTTGCCATGTTATGGTACTAGAGCTTTGTAACAAATAAGGACGAAAAAGGAAAAGCCAAAGCCTAATGAGAAACGTGTTTCCCTAAAGTTTAGGAGTTTAAATTTCCAGAGAGGCTTTTTATGCAGCATTTATACAAACAGTTTAGTTTAACCTCATCTTGAGCCTGATTACAGTAAACAGAAGGATTTAAAATGCTCTTTTCTCATTCATAACATTATACAGAAGAGGTCAGAGTTCATTTCTAAAACAGCAGTTCTGTAGCTGACGGTCATTGTGACCCTTGCTCAAGGACACTCCAGCAGGTTGGAGAAGAGAGCAGCATAAGCTCCACAGGCACCTGAAGGCACCAGATGGTCGTTGTCACTCCCCCCCGGAAAGAACTCTCACTCCTGGGTAAAGGATCAGCCTGTCAGCCCGGACCTCCAGCATCCACACAAACACACACACACACAGCACACATTTATGTACCTGGACCTACATATTCTATATGTTTTATTTTCTGGAATTGATCTCACCACACACCAAAAAGATGCATCAGTGATCCTGGTCTCTGATAACCCTGATGCCTGTCATCAGTTGTTGACCTTCCTTAAACCACTTTGGTGAGTACTAACCACTGCAGACCAGGAACAACTGACCTCTAGCCTCATCTGGACATCATCATTTGGTAAAAGTCACTCAGATTCTTAGTCCTGACCTTTTTTCCTGCTTTAATGCGTCAATTTCTGCACAGAATGTTCTTGTTTCCTAATAAATCCCACCCACTGACAGGTAACCATGGTAGCAAGAGGATTAATGTTACTCTGACAGCTGGCGGTGGTTATAATGTTCAGGCTAATCAGTTTGTTATCAGTGTTTCTCTGTGTGGTGTTGGGCAGGAGGAGTGTGTTGATGTCAGTGTGATATATAGGGTGTGTGTCCGGGGTGGAGTTACGAGCACTGCATTGCACCATTGACACCTCACCACTCTCTCCTCCTCCTACCCTTCTTTCTCTCTTCCACATCTTCCTCTCACCTGACCTCTTCTGTTCTTCCTCACAGCACGGAACATTAACTCTAAGGAATACATGATCTCACTGTATGTGAGGAGTGTTTACAGGGTTATCAGTGAAGGACAAGTCAAAGACCAAAACCACTTGAATTGGTTGCCGATGACTTGCTGGCGCCCAAGCAGGACCCCTGAGCTCGATGCTAGGAGAGATAGATGTGTGATTATGCTAGAGGAAATTCAGACCCATCTGCTATTCGAGCAGACCAAAACAACCAAAGGACAGGGATGGGAACACAACATCACCGATGGAGGTGAGATGACAGGGAATGGGAAAAGATTCACAAACTTGAACCCACATTGCTAATAACCTCACACCCCAAGGCGAGATGACACCCTGGACAGGTTGCCAGTACATCATGGGGTCTGTTCACACTCTTATTCACACACAAGCACAAGTAAGAGTCACCAAATCACCCTCTTGGCCCCAAATCCACCTCCTGGTGAGAACCCACCAGGAGGTGGATTGGGCCAAGAACCTTCTTGCTGTGAGGTTGTGACACGCCATATCAATGATGAAATAAGACTAAAATCTAATCTTAAAAAAAGGAACTCTTAATTTTTGTCAATTTGAATTAAACAACTTTTTAACACAATCCAAATACCCTGGTGATTTGATGACGTGTGCAGCAGTGTAATTTCCTGTGCTTCGTCGGCTGAGTTGGGACAACGGACCCTTACAGTCAGGACAGCCAAACTTTCTCACCTGCTCATGTGATACGAACTGACAAGGAGTGAAAGACGCCTAAATGCTGGTGGAGGTCCGCTGTTGTCCTGATGGTTTCGTCTATAATCTGAGCTGAGACAAGGGGTAAAGACTGCAGGACCCGTCTAATAGCTGGTCCCTCTGACGTTTCTCCTCAGGAAGGCTGGGGCTCGGATCTCAGACTCTTGGCACTAAAACGGTTCCCACCTTGTCAAATTTGAAAGCGCTAGGAGGGCCGGCTCGCTGGAATTGAGTCAATATAAATATGACATCATGTTTCTGACATTTCTGCACGTTTTCCTTGACATCAGCGCATGAATAAAGAAGGAAAGATTGCGACTACATTGACTGAATTTGTTTATAATAACCTGATGCCATAGATAAGTTCTGACACTTTTGGTTAACTAACTTTCTTGGACTATCAAGACACTAAAATGAATTTTAGTCGCAAAAACTTGACTAAAAACATGATTATGTAACTAAATATGATAAAAACTAACAAGGACACGTGACAGAGGAAAAAGATTAAGGAAAAAGGGAGACAAATCAACACTAGTCCTCTTTTGATGAAGAGTTTGAATCTTCTTCAGGCCTCATGGAGACTCAAGCCAACTTTATGAGTTCCTTCAGCTATTCAGAAGAATATTTTTAGTTCTGATGTAGATACTGACATGATGTAGTGTGTTTTTGACCCATGATCCCCCAAGAGCCTGGACCTGTACCTCCTACACCATCCCCACTCCTCATCTTCACACATCATCCTCCCCCTCTCTATTCCCCAACAGTTTTCCATTCCCTACTCTCCTTTTTTGCTCCATTTCTTTCTTCCACCTCTTCTCACTTTCAAACAAGGTGTCACCTCCTCCCTCTCACCTCGTTTCCTCTCTGAGGCTCTCCTCGGAGAAACGAGGTGTTATACATCAGACAGATTCAGTGTGATTTTGCAGACTGATGTCACACAGTTTTGCTCCTGGTGGCAGAAATCTGCTTTCTGGAGATTTTTCTTCATAAATATGGAAATGGTTGTAAGTCAGATATGGAAATAAGGTTCTCAAACTGCACCGTGGAATTTTTCCTGAAACATTTAAAGCTGATGACATGAACTAAAGACCTGGTAATGTTCTCTGAGGCAGGGACTAATAAAATAAAATGTGCCCCAGCTGTATGTGGGGATGCATTTACAGTAACAAACCCTCGATAAGATTATTATCTTCTTCCTCTGTAGGCCGTTACCTTAAGGGGTCACCAAAGCAGCTCATCTGTTTCCATCTTCTCCTCTGCATCTTCCTCTGTCATACCAACCGACAGCATGAAGATTATCGTGTGACTCATAATTACTACACCTCTGTAATAAAAACAGGACCCAACCGGCCCATATCAGGCTTTTACTTAGTATTTGTAATATTTTTGCACAATGCTAGATTTTACTAAAGCAAAGTTAATGTCACAGTCAAAGGTTGTAGTCTGAGTATATAGCTCCCCCTAGTGGATATTGGTGGTATATTGCTGTCGAAATCCCAGTTTTAGCACATTTTGGGTCCGTTGTCTATCCAACTGTGTCAAATGGAGAGTCATCCTGTTCCGATCCAAGAAAAACAGTGTTGATAAACATGCTTTCCATTTACACAAATTTGTTTCAGTACCTCTCAAAGAGGTTCGGAACAAATTGGCCGATTTTTTGTTCTCATAAAGATACTGTGATCAATGTAAAAAAAATGTAAAAGATCAGGCGAGAATAGAAACATTGGTATATCGTGACTAATCGCAGATTACTCGCACAGCTACGATGTTACTGTTACTGACGGTGAAAATAATTAATACCAAGTCTTACCGGTTCTTAGACATGATAATAGACACCGAGGTTATGCAAATACACCTTTTCCAGTGGTGGAGCTATTTTGAGAATGTAATTAAGGAGAGGTTTAACTTAAAATAAACAACGAGTGGAACAGGTTAACATATTTAATAATTAGATGAGGACCGTTTATAATGTGTCACATTAACAGATGTCCTTTGATGAGATAAAAATAAAACTAAAACTAAATATGCATCAAACAAACTCATGAACTCACACACTAACTACAGAAATGAAGCACAGACATTGGTTGGCTTTATTCCCCTTATATTAGCAGGCTAGTCCAGTTTGTGAGGGGTCACAGTCACTCAATTAATTCCTGGTCACTTCAGCTGATTGACCCGACTATAGACCTCTCACGCCCCCGTGTTGGTGTGTGTGTGTGACTAGCATTGAAAACGCAAGTGACCCTGTTCTGTGGGACACAGCAGCGTCTCTTTCTGACTTGCAGCCGGTTCAGTCCGATCGCGTCTGCAGCTGCAGTGTGAACGACCTGGAGGGGCCTTAGCAGCTCATCAGCATGAGAGGCCCAACACGACCCTTTCAGACCGTCACAGGAAGTCCTGGTCATTGTGACACAGACCTTTCAGTGATGGTGCTGAGTTACTTCTCTCCTCTCTTTGAGGACCATGATCATGAATATATTCCATTTAGTGCAGGAAAAAAACATCAATTCAAGTGGCTTTTTATTATCAGCAAGGAACTCGTCTTCCCAGAATCCTTCATTTCACCATGGTGCTTTAGGGTTTCTGCACATGCAGTTTGCATGAGAAATTATATTTTTCTGCCCCAAACAACCGCCTTATCCAATGTTCAAAACGTCATGCATTGCTAGAATGACCGCCTTAAGGTGGGAGGTTTGTTTGCCTTTGGGTTTCTTAGAGCCGTGTCAATCAGGCGTTAGTTGTGGTGGGGTCTGCCAGGCAAAGTTGTCTCAAAGGACTGACCAGACTAAATGTCATTCGGATTCCCCAATGAAAAGGCTCAAAGGAAGTTGTGGTACCTCGTCTGGAATAAGTAAACAGGCGCAACCGTCTGGAGCCAAGCCTGCGCGGGGAACTCATTGGCGAAGTGCTAGACACGGCTCTTCCCGGATCTCAGCTGTGTCCCCGTGGACTTGCCACTTGCAAGGATGGGCAGAGGCGTCTGATGTGAAGTTAAATGTCAAATGGACTGTACTTATACAGTGCCTTTTTAGTCTGCTCAAACGCTCAAAGTGCTTTACAACACGAGTCATCATTCACCCACTCACACAAACTTTCATATGGTGATGATAGAGGCGGCCATGCAAGGTGCCATATGCTCATCGGGAGCGTTAACCATTCAAGCCATCATTCACACACCAATGGAACAGCCATTGGGAGCAACCTGGGGTTCAGTATCTTGCTCAAGGACACTTCGCACTGCAGTGGCCGGGGATCGAACCACCGACGTTCAGATAAGTGGACTACTGTTCTAACAACTGAGCCAGCGTTGCCACCTAAAGTTACAACTAACAACTGTAGAATTAATCTTTTCTGCATATGACCATTTTATAAGGATTGCAGTTGCGGCAACATGTGTTCAAATGGACCAATTATGTGGGTTATTCCTCAAACCTGCACCGACCTTAGTGAAAGTGCTTCTTCTGCATTCTCAATTCAATAGGCGCTAGAGGTTCACCTTAAAACAGATTATTTGGTCTTGACCAACTATTAAATAAACTGTTAAACTGTAATCTCGACAGCTGGCATTGATGGGTCTTTATTGCACCTCATTGTTCTCTATAAGACTTATGAAGGAGACGGGACCATTGTTCCACCTCTGAGTCAAACATGAATGATGTCCGTATGAAAAGCTGGCGAGGCGACAAGATGGGATAGAGGATGTTTTATGGATTTGACCCCCAAAGAAAGGGAGATTAAAATGCAGCTAGTAGCAGTAAGTAGATAACTCAAAAGAAAATGTCAGGTGTGGGCGCTCCTTACCCTTCGAGTAGAACACAAGTTCAACCACCATTTAAGAAGGAAGGGAATGGGAGGGTAAAATATGGTTTTACCATGTTATTACATTGAGAACATATTGTTTCAGTCTGCAATACCGATCATACCCCAGGAAAAGACAGACGTGGGTGACCGAAGCTAAAAACTCCTAACTACCACAACAGGGTAAACATTTTTAAAGGGGAGGGGGGTGAGGGGCTGAGATACCTATTTAGTGGCCATTTCAGGATGTTTTGTGCTGCAAACTGTTCAGGTGGAATTCCAGTGTTGCAGTAAAGAGAGAGACAGTGAAGTACAAACATTGTGTACATCAGCATAGTGACAATATACAGTACAAAAATAATGCAGGAAAACGATTCAGCCTACTCTGTCCCTAGTAGTCTGGTAATGGTTTAGGTTTTAAAGTGAACCAGTGTTGTCATAATTAAGTACAGAGTGAGCAAAACACAAACACATAATCTGGTGAGAACTCTCTGCAGGGTTCAGAGAGCTCTTAGGACCTGCATCTACCCAACAACACGTTACTGATTGTGGCATCTAGTTTGTTGTGAGACCTTCTATCCGACCATCCAGCAGTGATGGGACCCTGTAAGGCTGAAGGAGAGGGTGAAGGATTCGGGGACCACTGCTGACCTCGCTGGAGAGTATTGGGTATTTAAGGGTCAAGACACTCAGTAATGGTTAGGTAATGACCTGATGACCTCCTGTCCAGACAAAGGCCATTTTTTTAAAGGGTTGTAATAAGGCAGGGCAAGTCAGTGGCTTACAAGATTCAAATCCACCTGCGGAACTTTCTGTGTTGAGTTTGCACGTTCTCTGGCTTCCTGCCGCATTCCATTACATATAGGTGGCTTGGTGACTCTAAACTGCCCCTAGGTGGGATTTAAGAGTGTATAGCCATTTGTCTCTTTGTGGTGGCCACATGATGAACTGGTGTACTTCGCCTCTTGCTCCACGTCAGCTGGGATGGACCCTAGCCCCCCTGCAACCATAGACAGGAATGTAACACATCATCTCTGCTGTATTCAAACTATTTGTGGGTGAGGGGTTGCTGTATATCGTATCTTGTAACTATAGGCTCAGAAAAAAAATCACAGCTCAAATGTTGAGCTCACTTCTTTCCAACTCTACATTCTTATAATCAACCGTAGCTTAAGCTGCCTGAGGAGAAGGAATCCATCAAACGTTACACATCTCCCACTGGAAACAGTTCTGATACCATCTGGAAGCAGAAAGGTAACAAATGCAGGTCCCCATTAACAGGGTAAAGAATACAAACAGGATGTGTCAGATTCCTGTTCTCAGCTTTAAAACATGATTGAATCCAGGCTGATCTACAGGAAGCAAATAAAATCCCACAGACACAGTAACCTTAATTTCAAACCTGCACACGCGAGTATCTGAGACAATTACTCAAGGCGCTATAACCAGCGGATGGTGTTGAGTGAACATTAGTGACCTGGAATCTGAGACTGGAATTCAAACCAGAGAACTGAGTGGAACTCAGCCGTCACATTCAAACAGGACCAGCTCAGCTCAAACGCTGGTGGAAGTGGGCTGAAGAGCTGGAGCAGCTGATGTTGTACACAAAACCAACCCCGGCAGGACAGGCGGTAAATCACCGCCGCCTAGGCTGAGACTATATTTCTTGTCTTGTTGCTACAGGGAGGTTACGACTGGAGGGCTATTTTGGAGAACTGGGCCATGAGGGGAAAAGAGTGGCCAAGTGGTGCAAAGGATAGAAGCAGGAAAGAGAATCTTTCTTTTCCTTTTTAGTTGATGCTCTTTTCTTTGTCTGCCCGGTGTCTATAGCAGCTCCAGCAGCTGTCACTGCTAATTTCCTCTTCAGTTTATTCCTTAAGGCAGACAGAAGTTGGTGATATTTATGGTATTTAGACTCATCTGAAAGCTTGAGAACAGCCTGGATGGGACTGTGGTTAAACAGGACTTCAGTGAACTAGATGGGATGGCGGGTCCATGGATTAGTCTACAGATACATAGAATATTTGCATACATGGCTTTATAATAAAGACATGAAAAGCTGTGCCAATTAAATGGCAGATTAATAGATTTGGTAGGAAGGTAAAAACATGAAGATCCAAAATGAGATTAGGACAGGTGACATCAGGAAACAAGAATAAACACCGGGGAGGCCTTTCCCTGATGATGGGGAAAGGATTTGACAACGAAGTTGCCCGTTTTCAGCCGAACAGGTTACTTAGCCTAATAATCAATGTGTAAACTATGTGTTTTATAGCTTTAACTACAACATAAATTTGGGCCATAGACTTAATTAATCTCTCTTTGTTTGATGTTTTGATGTCCCTGCAGTTTGATGAACAGGAGGCAGAAATAACCAATCAGATAACGGCCTAAGTTTAAACAGCTGCATAGCGTTGCCTAGTGGTTGCATCAGTCTCCATCTCTCTCTCTCTCTCTCTCTCTCTCTATGCCGCCAAGGTCACTTTATCACTTCAGCATGTCTCACATGTCAACAAGCAGCAGAGCTGTCAATCTATTTAATGCCGAAGCACGAATTAACAACTTACAGCCAATTACCAACACGGCCGAAAGGTCAGCTGGATGCATGGAAAGACAATTACACGTTAGAAGGTGCCATCCAAACACTGAAATCCAGAGTTCCACAATCTGTAGTTAGTGATATCATGATGCATATGAAGGTCTGATCATAAATTTCGACCGATAAAGAACTCCCCGGCTCCTAATCCTCGCAAATCAAAGAGGAGTCTTCTGTCTTCTGAAGTCTAGCACCAACTCATTGGATTTATTAACGACCAATATTAATAAAACCAAGGTGCTTCTGGTGGTGGACCGTAGAATACGGAAGACCCCTCTTAGAACAGTCTTAATCCAAAGGTTGGATGTGGACATAGTACATTATACTATAATGCTTGGCAGAGTACCATGGACATTAAACTGGACTGGAAAAGCAACACCACAGCACACACACATGAAGGGCACAAACCAACTTCAATTCCTTGGGAAGCTCTGATCGTCCAACTTCCCCACAACCATCTTGAACATTTTCTACCTGACTATGAGATCCAGTGCATTGTTTCACTTTGCGCTGTGCTGGAAAACAATGTTAATTAATTAATGCTGCCGGTGCTCAAAACGTGTTGAAGAAGGCAGTGTCCGTGTTCGGGTCGGCCTGGTCCCCTTGAAAGATGTTTCAAAGAGGAGGAGCAAATCCATCCTTATGGACATTATTGACAGCCTCTCTCACCCACTGCTTTCAGACTTGAGCAGCTACAGAAGAACATTCAGTGACAGAGTATTAGTGCTCTACTGCTTCACTGTCATTAAACTATACAATACATAACTGTTAGTCATAACACATCACCAAAAAACCCTCAGCCTTTTTTTGGGCCAAAATACCGGTGCCATGTACCAAAGCACGGGGGGATACACAACACTTGTGCCTGAGGTACTAAAGGTTTGCGCGTGTAAAAACAGGTGAAAACTTAGTATCACCTGCAAACAAATGAGCAGCAGATCTACTAACGGTGCACACCGAGGATTGCGTCTGTCAAACGTGCGAAACAACTTTAAAACCAAAGGAGTAGTCGTCCTCCTCTGTGACAACTGCTGGATTGTCCAGCACGTACCCCGCCTCTTGCTCCGGTATCACAGCACCACATAAGGGGTTACAGAGAATGAATGAATGAATAAAAGTCAAAAAGACCATTAGTTACAGGGCAGCAGTACTCGATGTTCTGCCTCATACGTAGAAGAGGGAGATACAGCGCCATCATCTGTCTGACAGACTCTTGTCACTAACACTTCACAAACTATTGGTTTCATTCTCAAACACTAAAAATCTCGAAGACAGTTTTAGCTTATCTATGCTACATTTTTATCGTATCGCAAATTTAGGTAATAAAGCCTCCATCTGAGACAAACTGATTTGAAGGACAGGTCGTGTTCCTTGAAGGTTGCATCCAAAGCAGCAGGACTTCTTGTTTAAAGACCCGTTATCCAAGAGAGGACAGGAAGAACCCACATCAGTGACGCGTGGTCCACTGGGTTCTTGTGACGTAATAACTCTCAATGTATTAAACCCCTACTGGAGGTTAAACGGAGAGTCTAACTGGTCCCATCCCAAAAACACCGGAGAATATCATGAACTTTATGGTATTTCTAAAAGATATGCTGCAGTTTCATTGTTTGTTTTTTTAAATAGTGTGACTGAAATATAATATTAGATATTAGATGTTATTCCCAGATTTTTATCTAAAAGAAATCAGGCAAGGATATAAAATATCGGTACCATAGCTGCATGTGTTGACTGCTTAATCACACAAAAACACCAGATAGTTGTGGATTTATTTTAAGTTTATTTTGGGTATGTAATCAGGCAAGGCTTCACTTTAAAACATCAATGGAGTGGAGGAGGTTTTAAACTTACAGGAATGACACAAATGATTAGAAATCCACATTATTGGGATCACCCACAGCAAACTCCTGTTCACAGGTGTTGCATGAACTTTGTATGTAATAGCTCCAGTTGAAAAAGAGGAGAGTCTGGTTACCGCTCCTCTCTCTCTCTTTATCGCAAACAAACAAATCAATTTGATATCAATAACATTTTTGATTCAAACATTTCATTTCCAGGACTGGCGGCTATTCCATCATTAGACGAATGAGTCTGTGTTTGTAAAGATCAGCAGGTCGTTGGTTTTCAATGCCTGGTGATGGGTTCTATTTGCAAATTGGTTTTTAAATTGATAGATGATGACATCCAGTGTGACATAACCCCAATTACCTTTTTAGAATGTATTAAACTTCATCCGACATTCCATCAACTTAATATATCAACAGCCCCGGTGATCGTGTCAACTTCAAATTCCTATTAAAAAAAAAAAGAAGCAAACTTTTTTTTGGGTCTTCCCTTAACTGGGTTACAGCGCCCGTGAGTTTTTGGCAGGGCCTGTTGGAGGAGTAAACAGAATTCCTTACAGCTCCTCTTGGGTTCAACAGGTCGTACAGTCCTGGAATACCACAGTCCGGAGTAGGGAGGGGAGCAGTCCAGAGATGCCTGGCAGTGGAAGCTGCAGTCTTAGGATGCCTTCTGCAGGAGTGTGCTTGTGTTTGGGGTATATGAGAGTGGGGGGTTGGGGGTGTTTTACAGTAGAGTCTAAAGATTTAAATAGGAGTTCTGAGAATATGTCCCCCTCGCTCATTGCATCCTGGAGTCCAATGGATATATCAGTTAGGGATTTCACTATTGGTGAAGCCCGGCAAGTTAAATGACTTTTTTCTGCCATGTTTAAGCAAATGTCCAATTTCAGATGGTGGAGCTGTTGTAAAGCAGCATATATATATATACACATATATACACATATATACAGTCAAAATACTGTGGAATCATTTTTTGTTTTGTTTACACTGAGCAAAACAGCAGCAAAATTGTGCCTTTTGTGTTATTTTACATAGAGAGCCAGTTTTTCGGGAGCAAAAGAGGCGTAACCTAGTGCATAGTGACGCCACCATCAGATGTGACGCTTTACAAATGCATCGAGCAATACTTTCTGAAAAAATTTTGGAAAACAATAATTGTTCAGCTTCCCTGTTTCATGGCGCCCGATCTCGTTCACCGCTCAGAGGGGAGGAGCAACCACAATCCTGTTTTTTTCCACCACGTTCAGATGTGATGATTTTGCCTCTGTTTCTACCTCCTTTGCTGCCAGAGGTGGTGCAAACTCAGCCCCCACATTACGCCTCCATTGTGTGTCAACAGAACAGAGGTGGAATAAAGACGAATCAGGAAAATGCTGATTTTACAACTTTTCAACTTGTTGTGTCCAAAAGACTGTCTGGTACCGCTGGTATGAATTGTTGCTCTAGTCTGGACTGAGCACAGTTTCCACTACACAGTGACATGAGTTGTTTGGGATTGTCATGCTTAGACTGCTTGAACCGAAGCTTAACATTGTAGGGCGCTGTAATCAATTAACTGGAACGTAATAGGCTACCAGGAGACACAAATGATGGACGCTTTGACTTAAATACCTGTATGATATGTAACAATAGCAAGTCCATCTGGCAGCAAAGAGGGCGATACAGACCAGGCAACTGGTGGTATGACAGACGGGGACGATAGCCGAAAGGACGTCTCCAACCTGACTGCGGACCTCTTGGTGCCAAAAAATCATAAAGGATTGGATGTTGAGATGTGCAGACTTGGTTCCAAGTGGGGAAGTTGGCCCGGACTATATCTACTAGCTATCTAAAAAAACCAACCACAGATCCACCAGCAGACAGCCGCAGTCACCGACCCTTCATAAAGGTTGGCTCAACGAGGCTTTCAAAAGAATTGTCTAAACACAAACACAGACTCTTCCTGGAGGTCATGAGGTATTTTTATATTATTATTGAACTGTTACTTATGTATAATGCCAAAAGAAAACTTTTAAAGCATTAATCACATTAACTGCCAGCAAATATTTAGCTGACAGCCCGACTCACAACGTTTTGGTAACTCAGTTTATTAAGAAATTCATTTCAAAAGATTTATTAAGGAAGGCTATCTGTCATGCAGTCCTCTATGTGAAACTTTCACTCCATCTCAGGCTTCACTACCTCCACTAATCACAGAAGACTATTTACTGTTCACGATAAATGCAATTCTCTTCTTCTCATTTTATCTCTTATTATTCTTTCCCGACTGAAATCCCTAATGTTGATGTAAACTGACCAAAACTGTTTCTATGTATTTTAAGTCATGCATGTTCCTCCGTTACAACTCCCCATCATGCACCTTGTGTTTCAAAGGCAAAAGGATGAGGGAGTCACCCACGGCCTCTTTTTGAGGTCACTGGGGGAAACCAAGTTGTGGGAGAATTTAAATGTTGTTAAGTATGTTTATTGTAAACTTGACTGACTTGTTTATGTATATTAATTTATTTATTTTCATATTGTAAGCTATGGTTAAGTTTGTGTTCACAATTTATTGTTGAAAAGAAGAGATTTGTCACTTATCTATGTAAGTAGAGATAGTGAATATACCCACAGTAATGGTGCAGTCTTGAGTAGATTGATTCCCAGTCTATTTAAATGGTGACCTTTAAATAGAGAGAAGTTCATCACGGTTCCGCTGCTGTTCAGCTTAATAAAAGTTACTCTGAGTTGAGTTTATTTACCTTCTTTTTTTTTTGCTCTTGATATTTTCTACATATTTTTTGAAAGCATGTGTAACACTAAGCACATTTCTTTTGTAAATATACACCTGTTTTCTCTACTTGGACAAGTGTCATATGTCTGCCGGCGAACCAGCTATTACCACTCCGGCCAGGCTTCCAACACACAATAAGTAAGATCAATTTGGCCAATAAGAGATCAGAAATAATAGACACAACATTTCCCGGAGCCCAATGAAATGTCTTGTTTGAAGAATCAATGGAAGCAAACCCAAAAGATAATCAGCTAAAAATGTATCATGGGAGTGAATGGAGCTCAGTGGGTTGAGAGGTCATCCCCCCAATCCAAAGGTCGGCGATTCTATCCCAGCTCCTGCAGAGAACATGTCGTAGTACCCTACGACATGTTCTCTGCTACATGTAGTAGTACCCTACGACATGTACTCAGCTACATGTAGTAGTACCCTAAGACATGTACTCAGCTACATGTCTTAGGGTACTACTACATGTAGTAGCACCCTACGACATGTTCTCTGCTACATGTAGTAGCACCCTACGACATGTTCTCTGCTACATGTAGTAGTACCCTACGACATGTACTCAGCTACATGTCGTAGTACCCTAAGACATGTACTCAGCTACATGTCTTAGGGTACTACTACATGTAGTAGCACCCTACGACATGTTCTCTGCTACATGTAGTAGTACCCTACGACATGTTCTCTGCTACATGTAGTAGTACCCTACGACATGTTCTCTGCTACATGTAGTAGTACCCTACGACATGTACTCAGCTACATGTCGTAGTACCCTACGACATGTTCTCTGCTACATGTCGTAGTACCCTACGACATGTACTCAGCTACATATCGGTACTTGAGAAAGACCCTATGCCCATGGAGCTGCCCGCTGCTCCTCAGGGATGGGTCACATGCAGAGAAATAATCTCACTACGCTGTTCTGTGTGACTGTGTGGGATAGATAAAGGTTAAATTACAGAAAACATTAAAAAAAATTTTTTTGACAGCCTCTGAGCTTTAAGAGTAGAAGAGCTGTCTCCTTGAGGAACCAATAAGTTTTCACATTTTCTTCCTGTATGTTTTGCAAACTGGGCCCGAGCATCGTTTGCACAATCGGTCGTCTTGTTATCTCCCTCATGATTTTTGAACCTTTCCACGCGTAGCAGCAGATTTATCAGCCTCTGGAGGAGCTCAGGGTGACTATCTGGGGAGGCGTTCATTGACTTAACACAGTTATTTCTCCTCCTCTGGCAGCTGATAAAACAGAACCATGGGAGGGAGAAGCTCCGAGGACAGGACCAACCAACCGCTCCATCTATATGCAGACCGCACGCACTCCAGGCGGATGAAAACACGTTTGGATCTATGGAGAAACTGGAATGCAGAAACAAGATCCGGCTGATATCAGGAGCTCTTTAATCCTAACATTTTAAAACAGCGCTGTCATCCACAGCCCTGGCGAATCTCAGCCAACGTACACACTCTTTGAACCGGAGCTAAAACAAAGTAAGACGAGCGTTTGATTTGTTTGACCCGCGCTGCTGCCAGCTCCCAGAGCCAAACCACAGCTCCCATTTCACCGCTCATCTGCAGTCTGCTGGCAGGCTGCTGGTGTTCACCTGCTGCTCCCCTGTGAGGGAGTGTGGCAGAGAGCTGCAGCTGCATGCTAAAAACATCTGTCGCTTCAGTTCGACCTCACCTGCAAAGAAGCTGATCATCCCTGGATGGCTGCATCCCCCATTTATAGCTGAAGGAGAAGGAGGGAGCACTCAGAGTCACAATGAGAGAAAATCATTGTTAGTCCCTTGGAGTAGCCATAAAAAGGGTTGTATTAGGTTTGTTATTCAATTTCTCCAGTACTGAAGGGGAAAATCTGAAGAGTATAATATTGTTAGATGGAAACCATCTATAAATATTTTATTACATAAATCTAAAATGCACACATTAAACTTTCTGGTCCTAAAATAATGTAATTAATTAATTTTCCAGTCCGCTAGATTGTGCATTGTGAGGTCTGTGTTTAAAGCAAACGTAGGGCCTGATTTCCAATTTTTTTTAAAGGGGGTAAAAAAGGAAAACGTACAACATCTCATACAATTCCTCTCAGATTTAGCCTTAGCCAAGGACAACAAGGCAAGGGTTAAATAAGTGCTATCGGACCAACACCAGACATTTAGCTTTACAAAGCTCGCTCTCAAATAAAAGCAAGCTAAGAAAAACACCACCACCAACACATGGTGGAAATGGAGGGCAATTACATGATCAGATACTCTGTTCAACGCACTGGAAACAAGATATGCAACTCCAGAGGGAGTTTTTTTTTCTCCCATTGACACATTCATCTCTGAGCTCTACAGAGAGGTGAAGGCCAAAGTTCAGGACAGTTTAGTTCAACAGAGACATCAAAGGCAGGGAATTCATACAGTATCTGACAGAAGTGGTTTATTATCTGACTGAGGACCGGAGACTACCATCTCACATTATCCAGACTAGAGGTAGTCTACAGTTTACATTTAGTACTACTGGTCTTGGTCTACAGTTTACATTGAAGTGTTGGTTATGTTTGACCAGACTGTGATACAAACAGCTCAGTTTGTCAGGAGCAGCAACATTTATGTCCTGACAGGTTTTTATGACGTGTTGGTCAGCCTGTCTGCGGGATGATCCAGCACAAATTACGATAATAAAACTGCGATCTTGCGTCTATGTGATCACATTTATAACGACAAAGATTCAGCAGCATTTTAATTCAAAACATCCGCTCCAAGGCGCGGTCGAGGTGAGGAGTGTATCCGGTCTGGGGAGCTTAGAATTTCATCTCCTCTGTTTGCAGATGATGTGGTCCTGTTGGCTTAGTTAGTCCATTACGCCCATCATGCATCCGATCAGTTGGCAGCTGAGTTGGAAGCGGCCGGTATGAGAATCAGCACCTCCAAATCTGAGGTCACGGTTCTTTGCGGTAATCAGTGGTCTGTTCTCGGTGTTCTGTTCTGGAGTGATGGGGAAATGGATCGGGAGATGAACAGAAGGTTCGGTGTGGCATTAGCAGTAAGACGGGCGTCGTATCGGTCTGTTGTGGCGAAGAAAGATTTACCGGTCCATCTACGTTCCAACCCTCACTTCTGGTCATGAGCTCTGGGTAGTGACAGAATGAATGAGGTCAAAGATACAAGTGGCTTAAACGAGCTTCCTCCTTGGGGTGACTTGGCTCAGCCTCAGAGATAGGGTAGGGAGTTCAGACATCTGGAAGGAGCTCGGAGCAGAGCCGCTGATATGACCAGCTCTGAAGTCAACCAAAAGGAAGACAAATTGAGCACAACGTGGCTGCGAGGAGAACAGGCGATGTCGCCGGTGCAACAATGAAGAAGAAAGGATTGTTGAAATGTGGCAACGATACTCCTAAAAAACACGATCAAACTTGTAGTTATGCCAAACTAATGACTGAGACAGGGCAATAAGTCATGGTGTTGTGATTTCCTGATCTGAAGGTGAAACAGGAAAGACAAAAATATCAAGTTGCACGACCCTGTCACTCAACCGTGTGATGCAGAACAGCAGAAGTGGAAGTTTTCTGATTGGATGAAACATATGGTGACAAAGATTTCTCCAGTATTGGCTCAGTTTGCAAATATAAGTAATTGCAATACACAGCATATGGCAAAATGTTAAAATTTTGATCGGCCCCTCACATACGTGTCTGATTGTTTACAGGCGACCAAGAGTCCAGTGAGTGTTTTATCGATCTGTTTGGGCCATCAGGCACCGTGTTTCATTCTAAGTCAGTCCTTCATACATCCCAGTCCCGCTTCGCACCATCATTAAGTCGTCTCTTGGTAATTAGTGCAAAACAAAGAGTGTTTTAAAAGTTTCAACCATAATTATCAACAGCGGCGCAGAAACCTGGAGGGTGTGTTGATGGTAAACAGCAGCTACCAGAGCGAAGCGAATGAAGAGACTGGAGCAGACCGAGATAAAAACAGTTTTTGGGGAGACTAGGTGAAAGGTCTCCTTGTAGCTCTACCTTATCTTCATACACAGGGTAATGAACGGAATAGAATAGAATATAACAAACTCTATTAATCCCCAAGGGGAAGTTAAAGCATCCCGGCAGCTCCAACATTTATAAAGTAATAGTAGCAGTTAGAAAAGATAATTGGGTGGAACAGAAAATTAATAAAATGCATACGCACACTATATATGTCTTAAAGACATATACAAACATATCCACACGTATAAGTGGACGTACAATTAACATAAAGATAAATATATAAATATGGGGAAAAGAGTCCAATCTCCACTTTTATGAAATATAAATTAAAATATTCCAGAAGCTTGTTAATACACACACACACACACATGCACACACACACAGATATACACACATGGTCTGAGGTGGCCCACGTTGCGTTGGTCCCTGCTATTTAATGAGCTGTAATGAATTCTAAAGAACCTGAAGCACTTCGACACGACTAATGCTGATGACTACATCCTGTCAAAAGCCCCTTTTTACAAAGGCTTTGCAAGGCAGCGTTGTTCCACCCATGTATGAACGCAGTGGGGGCATAATGGGGGTCCGAGGTGTTCCGCCTCTGGGACGGCAGTGGAAGTAGTAATAGAGAGGGAACAGGATGCACTGGAGGGCAGAATTTAAACCAGAACTGTGTTTTAATTGGGAAACGGCTCTCAGGGACGAGCTTCAGAACCAACTGGGTGCCCAACTTGTGTAATATAGAGATCTGGTCGCTGGAGGTACTGGTACAGAGCAGGGACATGATCATGTGATGATACTGGTGTCAGTAGAGAAGAGTATGGGTGGTCTGTGTTGACAGTCATGACACTGGTGTACTGAAGTGTGTGTGTGTGTGTGTGTGTGTGAGTGAAAAGCCTGTAAAGGCAGTTCTCTCTCTCCTCTGTGATTGGCTGTCGTCTGTTGAGCCAGACACACTATGAAATGGGAGACACCTCTACTTCTTCAACATGATTATACAGTCGTTCATCCTCTAATCCCAGAGAGTCTGCTGCAAAATAAAACGTACAGTTCCGACCAAAATGTCTAAAACGCGATACAAACATTAAGATTTTTAGCTGCTTTCCTTCGACTATATTTATTCTTGCTCTGCTCTGTGTGATGGATGCCAACAGTTTAAGCGCAGCAGCCATTTCATCTGGGCACCTGGTGCTTGTCTGCAGATGACGTGGTTCTGTTCATCAGTCTGTGATCTCCAACGCACACTGGAGCCGTTTGCAGTTGGAGCTCAGCTTTGCTGAGTATGAACGTGGTTGCATGACAGTCAGAACCTCCAAATCTGAGGCCATGGCTCCCTGCTGGAAAAGAGCGGTTGTCGCCTCAAGCGAAGGAGTTAATGTGTCTTGGTGTCTTATTCTTGAGCGATGGGACATGGACAAGAAACTTGGTGCAGCATCAGCAGAAGAGCAGGCCTTAAAGATGAGGTGAGGAGGAGGACATAAGCTTAGAGTGGAGCTTGTCCTCCTTCACACTGACCGGAACCAACTGAGTTGGTTCAGGAATCTGATCAGGATTCCCTTTGGAAGTTTTCAAGGCACATCAGACTGGAAGGAGACGCTGGGCTAGACCCAGAACTCCCTGGAGAGATTATATCTCATTGGGCCTGGATACCCCACGATGAGCGTGAGAGTGTTACTGGGGAGTGAATCAACAGCAATATTCTGGTTGACCTCCTGTGACACCAAATAAGAGGAAGAAAAAGGAAATATGAATGAATGAATGAATGAATGGATGGATGGATGGACAGATAGATGGTCAGCCCACTGAGGCATATCACTGCTCGTGTCTAGCCCTCTTCCTTATATGGATATAACACATGGATGGTTGATTTTTAATAGAATAAAGTAGAGATGCACCGATTGCAATTTTCTTGTTCGATCACCGATCACCGATTTTTATAAAGTCTGAGCGGCCGACGGCGGTTTGGCGTGTGCATGGAGAGGATGGTCCACAGGTGTATAAGTGAACAGCCACTCGACCTTTTACAACTTACTGTGACCTCCTGCTGGTGGCCTCCACCACCAGACACCTTCTCTCTCTCTCTCTCCTAACTTCATGCTTCTCTCTTTTGACATCCTTCGTCCTTCCTCTCCATCGCCTTCATTCCTCTCACATAGAGGTGTGATAACGCCTCCAAGCCACCGGTTGACGGGGCGTCCCCCCTCCCTCGCCATGCGTCTCAACAGAGACCCACAAACAGCTTGTGTCCAGGACTGCACTAGGCGCGCTTAATTATTCTGTCTCATGCTCTGTCAGGCGGGTGGGGCCTCATTACTAATGAAGAGCAGTTTGTTCAGGGGACACAGCCTCACCTGCTGGGTGTGCCGTGTTAATTATTCAAACACACCCTCATGTTGACTCTCACACACACAAACAGCAGATATAGACCTACGCTATGAAGTTCAATGACTTTATATCATATATTATTTTCCTTTTCTTAAACTTCTTCTAATTCCAGCTGTTTTCTTATCTGTCCTTGTTTGCCAAATTCAATGGAATTCTTTTAAGATTTTTATATCATATTTCACGCCAATCTCTTCTTTTCCAGTTTGTTAATTTCTGCAACCCTTACAAAGTTTATGTTTTATGGAAAGAAAAAAAGGACAAATTATTATTTGCAATTTTAAAAATGTCTACTTTTCCAATGCAGATATCCATAGAAACCTGGTATTCCTCATGCAAAAATGTAATATTACCACTATTACTAATATTTGTACTACTGCTACTATTGACACAAAAGCAAATCAATCCAGATACAGTGAATCAGTCCAGGTTCATACAGTGAAACAGTCCAGGTTCATACAGTCAAACAGTCCAGGTCCACGCAGTGAAACAGTCCAGGTTCACATGGTGAAACAGTCCAGGTCCACATGGTGAAACAGTCCAGGTCCACATGGTGAAACAGTCCAGGTCCACATGGTGAAACAGTCCAGGTTCACACGGTGAAACAGTCCAGGTTCACACGGTGAAGCAGTCCAGGTTCACACGGTGAAGCAGTCCAGGTTCACACAGTGAAACAGTCCAGGTCCACATGGTGAAACAGTCCAGGTTCACACGGTGAAGCAGTCCAGGTTCACATGGTGAAACAGTCCAGGTTCACACGGCGAAACAGTCCAGGTTCACAGATTGAAACAGTCCAGGTTCACACAGGTGCTTCTATTCCACTAATTTCTTTAAAACTGTGGATACCAGGGACTCTTTTCTCTGTCGTATCTCTGCCCTACATTTACTGTGAGGTAGCAGCATCATGGATATGACTCTAACAATCATCTGAGTCCAGCACTGATCCCACTCACAGATTTCACCCCAGCTGTGCATGAGCCGCCATGAATCTTTAGCTACCCCAGTAGATGTTATCTACTCTAAACACCCTCATTTGTTTTAACTGGATTTATTGGAAGTCCAGAGTAGTGAAGAAGTATTTAACCCCCCTCCTGGTTTATCGAAGACTTAGCTGTGTCGGATCGTCAAATTAAATTTAGCATAAAATAACCCAAGTAAACACAAAACCATTTCCAATATCAACTGGGTCTGTGTAAACAAGACTCCGCCTCCCTAGAATTAAGAATTGGTAACACCTGTTCTAAGACCACCCAGACCTGATCCCTATCATCCCTGTTTAATCACACCATCACTTCAATAGACCACCTTCAGAAGCAGGAAGTTAGCTCGTATGTCTCAACACTAGCACACTTTACTAAAAAGCAACAGAAATTCCAGATCCAAAGTTGTTTCTAAGGTTCTGGGACTACACTGATACACTGTGAGACACATTATCTACAGATGGAGAAGACTTTGAACAGTAGTGAACCTTCATAGGAGAGGACCAAGTTCAAAAATTCCTCCAACAGCATGGAGAAGGTTCATTCATGGGAGGATCTGCAGGCCTCTCTCGCCTCAATAAAGCTCAGAGGTCTTGGCTCAAATATTCCAAAGGCACTGGGCTAAAATGGCACCATGGGAGAGTGGTCAGGAGAACGCCAGCACTGGCCCAGAAGAACATTAAGGCTTGGCTGAATCTACCCATTATACACCTTGAGGTTCCTCAGAGCTTATGGGAGAATCTTCTTTGGACTTCTGAGAGGGAAGCGGAAGTGTTTGAAGACACAGGTCCCGTTACATCTGGTGTAAACCAAACACAACATTCCACTAGAAGAACATCAGACCTACGGTCAAACATTGAGGTGGCGGTGGAATGTTGTGGAGATGCTTTGCTGCCAGTACCAGCACGACTCGCCATAACTGGGAGAAACATGAAATCTGCTCTCAATCAAAGGATTCTGAAGGAGAATGTCAGGTTTTCAGTTCATGTGTTGAAGCAGAAGTCCACCTCTGAATCAAAGGGATTGGATTTCGGTTGTGGAGCGGTCAAGTCAGAGTCTGGATCTGAACCCTATTGAGATGCTGTGGTGGACCCTGAAAATCATTAGTTCAGCTCGTGCTCACAAACCCTCCAATGCAGCTGAACTAAAGCAGTTCTATGAAGAGGAGTGGGAAAAACTCAAACCCAGTGATGTCAGAGACTGATCCTCAGGTATCAGTCGTGTCTCTGAAAATATGCACAAATATTGTACACATTAACTAAATGCAGAGAACTTATGAAGGACTCCATCTTAGACATTGAGCAAAAATGGGCCTCAGGAGCAAAAAGATGATAGGTATATTATTATCATTATTATCATTATGTAATAATCCTGTAATAACTATCCTATGCTTGAGTATGAGCAGTGAGCTCGTACTGACAATACCTCCAGTCATTTCCTGATCCATTAAGTATCTATGAAACTTCTTACATACTCAGACTCCATCCGGCCCTGAAGCTAACATGCATTCTGCTGAAATCTGTCCTGAATTTAATTATCATTGTTTAACGTCAGTCATCCAGTCTGAAAAACAAATCTTCTGCCAGAGCTCTGGGATGTTATCTGTCACTACGTTGGCTAAGAAAATGATCATGAATAAAAAATTAAATAAACTGAACCACAAGTAGATTATGAAGAATTCAAAGTTCCCTTTAAATAAACTCTGGTAGCATCACCGCTAGACCCAGTTACACGTTCTGACTTGTATTTTCAAGTCCAGCTTTTACAAAAAACACCACGCAAACCTGCAGCCAGAAACAAGGGCATAAAATCCCACAGTCACATCTGGCAGACAGTCTACATTCAAAAACTTCCTCGAGTAAAGGTATGTAAGTATTACTAGTAGAATGTACTCAAACGACCAAGGTAAAAGTACATACTACTATAGAATGGTCCCTCTCAGGATTTTGCCGTTATAGTCGGATTATAATTATGATAACTATTACTGCTGTGTTAATCTGTTTTAAGAACAAATCTGATGTACTTGTACTTTGAGTATTTCCATTTAATGCTACTTAACCTCTACTTTACTACTTAGCACTCCATTACATTTGTCTGACAGGAGGAGTTACCAGTTACTTGTACATATTATAAGATTAACAAATTGTTTTAAAACCATCTTTGATCTTATTGAAAGTTCACCTTTTAGATACGTGGTTCTCACGGGACCAAGGCACTTTCAAACAGCAATGATGACCTTTAAATTAAATGACTCTACAGCATAAAGTAATTAGATTACTTCAAACATTATCATCTACAGCTGTAACATAGATCTACATATTAATGCAGCAGAAAATTAAATGCAAAAACATCCTGTACAATATGGAACAATATGGATCTCAACCTGTACTTAGTAACAGTACTTCAGTCGAGGATAGTAATTAGGTACATTTACTGGTTTTCATCTCATGGTTTTATATCAACTCCTTCAAATGTATTCCTTCCACAGATCCTCTTTGATCTTCTTGTCATCGTTTGTGTCTTATAATCATTGTGTATTTTATTATGTCTTACATCATCCCGTCTGTTGAACTGTTCGACCTCAGAGTGTGAGGCTTGTTGCCGTTTGTAGGAGTTTGTAGCTGAACAGAAGAGTTTAGACCTCCTGACTTCAGTCCAGTTCAAGCTTCTGAACTCATCCCTCTTTGTTTCTGTGTCCATTTAAAGTTGGGTCCAGCTACAGCTCGGATTTTTTCTGAGCCCGTTCCTCGGATGTTAAAGTTTATTTTGGTGTTCTTTGAGTCAGATGTTATGTAACTGTGACAATAAAAAGAACATGTCAGGTCAAATGTTTCGCTCCCACATCAGACAGCAGGTGGTTCTTCAGGGTTCTACACAACCCTAAACAACCACCAGACAGAAACACAAACAACAGATGTTTGTATTTCTGTCTGGTTTTCATTCCATATTTATTGTAGTTTGGAATGACATCTTTAAGTATCCGACTGTCTGCTTCTTGAGTGATGGTAAATTAACCGAGAGATTGAAGCTGCTGGGTGCAGCTTCAGCAGTAATTCGGGTGTTCGGTCGTATCAGTGCATCGCGTTGAAGAAAGAGCCAAGTCGTGGAGTGGATGGACTCGGTTTAGGAATCTGAATAGGTCCTCCAGGAAGCCCCCTTTTAGAGGATTTCCAGGCACGTCCAACTAGGACGAGACACAGGACACAATGAAGGGATTAAATATCTCATCTGGCCTGGGAGCATCTCCCGGGTTCCCAAGGATGAGCTGGAGAGTTTGCTGGGAAGATGGACATCTGGAATACCCTTCTTAGCCTGCTGTTACTACGACCTGACTGTGGACAACAGATAAATAATGCATGGATGGAATAATGGGCCCATATTTATATGGCACCCATCTATTATAAATGTTGGTGTAATGTCATAAATATCTCCAGCTACACAAAGGGATTACGCTTCTCACAATACAGGCCGACTCTTGTCGGTCTGGGTCAGGTGGAGGAGCAGCACCATAGGGAAGCACCACTTTTTTGATACTGAGCTACTCCGTCATCTTGGGAATGTCTAGACTAGAAAAGTCGGTGAGCAAAGAAGTGATTTCCCTGATATTGGAACATTAGTAGAAACGTTGAAGACCTGCTCTGGATGTGAAGGACGGTCATAATACAGAAGTTTCAGTCTGGTTCTAGCAGAGCTGGAAGTCCACTGACCTCAGCAGGTGACACAAAGATGCAGCCGATCTGAGAGAAAAATCGGGGCTCAGTTATTTCAAGCTTTTACAAACAATCAACAAATTTAACAACGCCAGGATGGGGAACATATTTTTTACAAAGGGAGATGGATTCATGAATTGAGTTTGACGTAAAGCAGCGTCTGATTTGTGTTTTAAATGAAGTTTTAACAATGAGCCTCTGATGAAAAGTCTAAAACCTGCAGCCGAGTGGACACTACAGATATGACATCACTCACCTGCGACTGAGATGATGTCATTAGATGATGAATTGCCAAAGGAGGCAATCTGTGAGCTGCTGAGGACTTGACCCCAACAATGTACACACACACACGCGCACACACACACACACACACACACACACACACACACACTGCATCTGAGATCTAAAGCCAGTTCAAAAGATGGTGATTGACTGTTGCGTACGTATGCAGGCACGCCTTGACGGACAAAGGTTATCCTTATCCCTGACCCTTTAAGCACGGACATAAAATCCCAACGAGTCTGGTACTTTCACACAGTGGAGATCCTCTGGGTTGGTGCTGCGATCCAGAGGTTCATGAGGTCCGGTTGGTCCTACACCAGAGAAATGCCAAAGTTAGTTAGCTGAGTGTAAACACTTTTATATATGATAAAAAAAATTTGCCTGATGAAGTAGTATCGAAATGTTGCAATAAATATTTTTTAACAAGTTATTCAGTGTGCAAGGATTCCTTTTTGGCAAGTTTTGAGACTTAGCCCTGTCCTACGCACCTGAGACAAAATAGATCCCCCCTGAAGAAGTTTATCTTAGTCGTCTGTGTCCGTCTCTAAATAATGCTGATGATGATATATCTGTCTTGTTTGCTGTCTTATCATAATAATAGTAATAATAATGTTAATTTTTACTTTATTTATCACAGTACAACCTTGTACATGTATTCTCTGTATTAGGCCCATCCCTGAGGAGCAGTTAGCGGCCCCTGTGAAGTGCCCGCTCAGCTGGGGATTCAGGGTCTTACCCAAGGACCCACAGCATTTGGTATCAAGGCCTGGGCTCAAACCCTGTTCCCCAATTTTTGGGAGGAGCCCTTTAACCCATTGAGCTAAAGCTGCTACAACCAATACCGAGCAGCAATTACATTTACTTCCATCACAGATGACAGCAGAGGGAAAAATGAAGGAAGAAACCTTCGACTGTTCCTCGAAGAGACGGTCATACTCCCATGAGTGATGCAAATGATCCAAATGTGACGGTCACGTGATCAGGGCGACAATAATAGAGCGTAAAGAAAGATGGGAAAATTCAAGACATTCTTCTATCTATTTTTCTAAGGTTAGGTTGGCGACGACGTGAATGTAACATTGCAGCGAAATTCATAATTCTCCAACCTCCACGTTTGAACTGATTGGCTCCATTGAATTTGTAATCCAGTGTGCGTCTTAACTGGAAGTCCAGACCAGAGGGAGTTTCTATGCTGCAGCGTCGGATCAGATCCATATGCTGCTGCTGCGCTCACTTTAACCACAACCCCAGTCAACATGTCGGGATCGTTCCTACCTCAAAAAACAACATCTGGCCGTTCTGGCCTCTGGTGGCTCGTAAGCCACTACAGCTTTTACAGCCGGCAGTTAGGCTGCCGATGTGGTGGAAGCTTTGATAGCAGGAGGCCGAACTGGGAATATTAAGGCTCCACTTCACTTTTCTCCAGTTAACATCGGAACAGATGGATCCGATGGTTTTCTGATGGTTTCACGACAAGATTTCCAGATGTTGTTTGATGAAACTCCAGGCATTTTATTATTGTCTAAAAACAAACACTTAGAGAGGAACGGGATTTTAACAAACAATAATTAAAAAAAACAAACTCTATACGTTTCCTTTCCCTCAGAGGAGACGACCCACTCGTCTATAGAAACTCCATCATTAATATGTCTGCAGGATTGAATATTCCTTTGGTCTCTTTTATGTTGCCTCTTTTTTCTCTGGATTATTGATAGAAAAAACAGGAACGACTAGCAAATAACAAATATTAAGTACATTGAAAATAAAGGAGCAGCAACAAAGCACCGGCGTCATCGATTACGTCGGCTACGTCAATATGATGGTCTACGTGGAACGCCCCCACCCGTAGCGCTATTTACATTCTTAGCCAATGAGCAGCTGGACTCCCTGAAAAAGAAACTTGATT
This sequence comes from Lophius piscatorius, assembly GCA_009660295.1. Taxonomy (NCBI): domain Eukaryota; kingdom Metazoa; phylum Chordata; class Actinopteri; order Lophiiformes; family Lophiidae; genus Lophius; species Lophius piscatorius. The sequence continues at coordinate 58,538 of VRLP01001282.1, read as the reverse complement.
CCAGAGAAAACAACTGATTGTCCAAAGAGCTGGAATTCATTAAACAGAGACTAAATGAGATGGTGCTCTCATGCAGATGAGAGGAGACGAGATCAAACGTGAACTAAAGCGGTCCGAGCATTGTGAAAGAAAAGTATGAAAGCACTGACACAAAGGAGCAAGTCAGAGTCAAAGCTTAAATTTCGGGTCTGCACCTAAACACACCACCAAGATTTTATTTTCTAAATGTATCCTAAGTTTGTTGTCGAACTTCTCCTCTTTCGAGTTACTATCGGCTGAGACCCCGACTACGCCTCCAGTGCGTTTACACTTAACGGAGGGGCAGGATAAAGGTGCAGAAGGCCCGCCTTGAGAAGGATGTGTAAAAGGGGCCTGGATTGGTTTTTGCATTTAATACGGGATGATGTCAGCTGATATTTACAACCAATAAGATATCAATGTAGACTATCCATAATCACAAACCCCCCACTAATCCACCTCCCTCTCCTCATACCTTCTCTTGCACTTTCCTTCCTACATCCTCCTTTAACATGTCCAAACACACGTACACAAATCCAGCAACACTCGTCCTATTTCCCATCTTCCCCCTTTCCTCTCTCACACCTCCTCTCTTTAATCCATAGGTCCTCCTTTCCCTTCACCTTCTATCTCACCTCACCTCTCCTTCCCCCTCGGTTACCAGGTGTTGACATATTTTTGTAATCTCTACCTGAGGAACCGCGCTCGCCAGTGCATTAAGCAGGCAGCTGGTTGCTATAGTAACCATGGACGACACACACCATAACAGGTAGAGGAAAGAGGAGGACGACTGTCTTTTACCTTCATAGTGTAGCTGCTGATCAGTGGTTACATTTTTATTAATAAATTTATTCGGTTTGATGAGGTTTTCGCTGAATTTATAAACAATTTTGATTTCAAAGTAAAATAAAATATCAAAATCCGACCTTCAAAGGTTATTATGCTGGTTGATTAAAGTATGAATCTGTTGCCGCATGCTAACAAGATATTAAAATGACCGAGTCATGCAGACATGCATTGTGTTACCATGATAGCTAAGCAGGGATCACCATGAAACAAATAACTTAAGGTCAGGTAAGATCAGCTTATTCAAAGCATATAAAGATGAGATAAGATAACCTTGGTTAAGGTCAGATGAGATTAGCAAAGATCATTTCAGATAACTTCATTTGAGGAAAAAAGGATAATAAAGTAAATATGATTTTAAGACAAGTTCAATTAAGCTTGGATATGAAAAGCCATTATAATTTCCAAGAGTAAAAAAAGATAATACCAGAAGAAACAAACCAATTTCCGGAAAGCTTATTGAAAATAAGATGATTTAAGATAAAGTAATTTCATTTGAATCGAAATGATAAGATGATGTTAATTTCAGACAAGCCCTTTGAAGCACAAAACATTTCCGATAGGATTAGCTAATTAATAATGGCTACGGTTATTAATCTCTGAGAAACGGTGATAAAAGGATGTGCGCCAACATAACGTAAGATGATTTCAGATAACATCATTCAAGATTAGTTAAACTAATTCATGACAAAGACTAGACAATTTAAGATAATTTTATCATTTGTGATAAGATAAAATATTTTACGGAATGATAAAATAATCGAAGACAGGATAAAATAGATTAAAGATTAGATAATCTGAAATAAGATCAATTAAGATTAAATAAAACACTTTATGGTAAAATAAGATCACTTAAGATGGGATAAGATTATTTAGGATAAGATGGTGTAATATTGGGGAAGATTAGATAAGATGGGATAATGAGATAATGTAATGAGGTAATAAGATAATGAGATAAGATAATGAGGTAATAAGATAATGAGGATAGGATTCTCCGTGTCTTCTTCTTCAAACTGCACCAGTTTCCATCTTGTTAGCCTGAGCACCAGCAGCAGACGGCTGGACATGACAGCTAACAACCTCCACCTCACCTTCTCCCTCCTCCATCCATCTTTTCATTGCCATCTTCCCCCTTTTCTCTCTACCTCCTCTCCATCCACCCTTCTGCTGCACATCCTCTCCTCTTCTTACTCTTTTTAAACTTCATCAGCGATGACATTTCATCCACTCTGGCCTAAATATAAAACCAACACCGCTTCCTCCCATTTTTCACCTTTACTTGCCCTCCATCCCTCCACCCTGTTGAAATGTCTTCAATAATTGAGCACATCTGTCAGAGAGGACTCAGTCAAAGCTTTGGACACACAGACACAAGAAAACAACCTCACGCTTATATGATCCATTCATCTGCTCGGTGCAGAGATTTATATTATTATTCACATGTGACACATGTTTGTCTGTATTACAAGCTCCACACGGGTAACTTTCAACCCTAATGTACCTGATGTTTACTTTATACTGTGGAACTACCATTTCAGATGATATAGCCATCCATCTTCACACAAATACAATACTTTAATTCTTGATTATTAGCCTGATTATTAGATCCTACTGTTGGGGGAACGATTGAAGAAAGCGATTCTGGTTGACCTACATTCACTTTTAATGAGGGAGAGAGAGAGCGAGAGATCATAACTGTCAATCTTGACTTTATTCTTCAACAGTTGCGGCTCATTTCTACGCCATATAAGGAAATTGTTCCCTTTTCTTTAAAACTTTACCCTGTGCAGCTCAAACCTACCCCAGCTGACATCGGGTGAGAGGCAGGTTACACCCCGACCACAACCAGTCACACCTAGAGGCAATTCAGAATAATAAAAATAATAATAATACATTTAATTTATAATGCACTTTACATTTGGATCAAATCTCAAAGTGTCAGAGTCACCACTTCCCTTACATTTATGTTTTTGACTGTTGGAAGAAGCTGAAGAACACGGAGGGAACCCACGTGGAGATTCTGGTAAAGTTTTCATTTTTGAATTTAAGTCTGTCATAGTCAACATTAAGGGTTTTCATTTAGTCCGTTAGATTATGTCCTCCTGGGAGCTGAGGGAAAGTTCCTTTGACATGAGAGCTATTTCCATCAAAGGAAAGAGGAATTTCCCAGAATTCCATACCCACATATGTGGTGTCATTGGAAAGCCCTGGATGTCGTCTTTAAGCTACGATAGGAGTTGACAGTGTAACATAAATGAGCAGAAGGAGAGTTGAAGTCAAATGATCTGCTGCTGAGGACACTGCATAATTCAGACACAACAGCGGTCATAGTTTTCTTTAAAAACATCAACGCAACGTTGCAGATAACTTTGACATGAACATAATCCACACAGGGCATCATGATGGCACAAAAGGTCCCACCTTTTCCTAATGGCAAGAAGGTTCTGGGTTCAAATCTATACGTGGAAGTAGGGCCATTCTGTGAGTTTGCATGTTCTCCCACGGTCACAAAACATGGATGCCAATGTGAATTTGTCTTTATTTGTTGATCCTGTTATAAAACTAGCAAATGGTCCAGTTTGTGCCATGCCTCTCGCCCAGTGTAAGTTGGGATAGGCTCGAGCCCCCCTGCAAACCCTGACATTTAGTACTTTAATACTAAGAGGCAGCAGAAGATGATGGGGACGGCCCCTACAAACCTTTTAATTTGTCTCTAAAGCACTGCTACAGGTCAGACAGCTAAAACACACACACACACACACACACACACACTCAATTACAGAGTGGCCGGCCCGCAGCAATAGAATCATTGTGTTGTTATCTGATTGTTTCCGTGGTTACTGTTGTCATTCTGACAGAGAGTCGCTTAGACAGGAAGTTGGCCTACATCCCATCATGGACACAAACACATACGTGTAGAAACAGAGACAATCCACTTTAAAGACTTGGATTGTACAAAAGAGACAGAATCCATAAAAAACCTGGAATCCAAAAGAAAGATGAACACGACCAAAGAGGCATCTGCTTTCCTGTGCCTGTCCATCGATCCAGGAAGTAACCTCTGTTGATCATTCGCCCAGTGATCGGGTATAGACTGATTAGTTATCAATAGTGGAAAAGCACAAATCAATGGTAAATGTGCATACTGCTTCACAACTATAACAACACTGAGACCTCCTGCTGCATCTGAACGAGTTGATGGTTAGGATGAGTGGCTCAGAAAGACAAACATGACACACTTTCTCAACATTTCCTGTGGGGGCGTGGCCACCAATAAATCACTGGTTGGATGCCTTTTGACTCACTCTTCTTATAGAGATGCTTTAGTGCAGCCACGTTGGAGGGGTTGTGAGCATGAACTGACCTTCTCAGGTCCCACCACAGCATCTCAGTGGGGTTCAGGTCCAGACATTGACCAGACCACTCCAGAACCTCATTCCTTAAGATCCATTCAGGAGGGGATTGAACAGAATTTGTGTTTTACTTCAATTATTACCAGTCGTCCTGGTCCTGAAGCAGCAAAGTATCTCCACAACATTCCACCACCACCTCCATGTTTGACCAGCGGTCTGATGTGCTTCTAGTGGAATGATGTGTTTGGTTTGCTCCACTCTTCGAACAGTTTGACTTTCCACTCACCCGTCCACAGAATAAGCTCTGAGGGTCATTAAGGTGTCACCTCGCCATTCTCCCATGATGCCATTTTTGCCCGGTGTGTTTTGAATAGTGGAGCCATGAACCCTGAGCTTTCTCAAAGTGGCATCTCACCACAATGACTTCTGCCGTTCGTTCAGCTTCACCCCCAACAGTTCAGTCGCTCATCATTAAAACAAGCAGCAGCAGCTTTAAGGAGAAACACGTCCGCTATGAGACAGCAAAGAGCAGGAAATGCCCAAACGAGGCAGGCATGTTGACTCCTACCTCTGCTGTTGGTGGCGAGGTCGGCCACTTTCTGAAAGGCATCCAAGAAGGCTGCTACGGTGACAACGGTCATCCTGGAAGACAGCAGAAGAAGGCTTTCATAGAAAACAGTTATAAAGTATTTCAATGTACTCAACACTGACACACGTTAGGATCAAAGAATCATGCACATTTCAAATTTCCTCCAACACAAATTCACAAATTCTCCTGACCCCTCAGGAATTTGATCTTTCATTGTCAACAAAGCATAAGACCACCCTGGTCCACCTCTCTCAGATGATTATGTTTCTTCATTTTTCCAGCTTCCAACTCGCCAACTTCGGGACAAAATGTTCCCTTACTGCCTAAACAATCCCACCTACTGACAGGTAACCACGGTAACAAGATAATCAATGTTAGTCTAACATCACCTGCCCCGACAGACAGGAAATTAATCCAAACAGGCGGATAATTATTAAGTATGTGCAGGTTTAAAACAGTGGAATGGTCCTTTAATCTCAGATACAGAAACACTGCCTAAAATCTCATCATGTGATGTGTTGAGGAAGACGAGGAAGAGGATGCATGATCCGAATGTTTGGAATCAGCCATGACCTCCATGGACCTCTGGCCCAGTGGAAGCTGCAGCTGATCCGTCTGACTGAGGGTGACTTTACGGTGGCATCATTAATCTCTGCCAGCCGAAGAAGGTTAATTAAGTTCTTTGTGTCTGTGTGTGTGTGTGTCAGTGTGTGTGTCTATCTGTGTGTGGGCAGAGCGACTGTGAGACAACAGAACAGGAGAGGTGTGTCTGACATTTAAACACTTAATGATACGGACTGAATGGATTTAGGAGCTCGGCTTGAACAAACTCAACATCAGTGTGTGTGTGTGTGTGTGTTTGTGTGAGTAACTTGTGCTTGAATGTCCTGTTTTCAACACTGAACTCTAGAGCTGGGTCTTAGATATACAATGTGGAGAAGATGAGGAATCTTCAGAGACATTTTTTAATCATCTCTCCATGGAAAAACATTTAGGCTAGTTTAAAACTCAAACCATCAAAAGACACAACGACATCATGATGATTAACATTGTTCATATATCAGTAAGGTTTGAAGGTTCACTGTCTGGTTCCCGTGGTTACCCGTCAGTGGGTGGGATATACATTTATCAGCAACATTTTGCCCTGAAGCTGACGTTGCATGACATTGCAGCAGTTTGCGGCGTGTGGGAGGGAACAATGTGGGTAGATAAAGCTGTATTTTTATAAATGTTTCTTGTGTTTCAAATGGTTGAAGTCTTTTTTGTTGTTTTTACAAAAGGGACGCATGTTATCACAATGTGTGTGTGTGAATGTGTGTCTTACCTGAGCTGTGACTGGAGTTTGCTGGCCTTGCTGATGAAATCATCCCACACAGGGTAACTGCCCTGAGAAGAAAATGAGCCACGAAATCTCAGGATAAAAAAAAATTTACACCAACAGCCTTAACCTTTACAGCAATGTACAAATATTAGGTACATCATTTTCAAAAATCTGTTTGCTATAGTTGTGAAGTATAAACGACTCTAGTTTGTGCTTTAAGAAGGCACAAGCTAGAGTCGTACAAATTCTACCACATAAAAACCAACAATAAAGGATAAATTGTGAGTATCAGACGCAGCAGTGATCCGACAGACAGCGCCGAGACGGATCAATACCGGCCTTGCCCACTCAGCCCCTCTACAGGGGGCCAACCTAGCATTCCCAGCCATGCAGATAGAGTTTGGGTCTACCGGCTGAGTCTAAATATGTCAAAATATCAACATCTGGAACCTCCAATCAACGTAATCTTTCTGGTCACGATTAGTCATTTTCCCCAAGGCTGACAAAACGTTACAGAACCCATCATGTTGTCACATGTCCCCCCCCTCTCCAGTCACATGTATCCGCCCCCTCCAGTCACGTGGCCTCACCCTCTCCAGTCACGTGGCCTCACCCTCTCCAGTCACGTGGCCTCACCCTCTCCAGTCACGTGGCCTCACCCTCTCCAGTCACGTGGCCCCACCCTCTCCAGTCACGTGGCCTCACCCTCTCCAGTCAGTATTAGCGGGTGTGTAAAGCGGCATGAAGAGACAGAAGTCGACAAATACCCGTAGGTCTCAACCAGAGGAGTTTGACATGTCTGTTGTTTTGGGCTCACTAAGCTAAGAGTTGGCTAAGAGTTAGCTTAATGTGGATGACAGAGCAGAAAGAAGCCAATGTCAACACTGCAGGGAACAATCTTAGCACCCAAAGGTGACACTAACAATTTGTTTCATATCTTTTCAAAATAATAAAACTGCCGAGTATGAAGACAAACTGACAAGAGGCAAAGTTGATAACAGGAGTATTTCCAAATGCCACAGCATGTTAAGGCTTAAAACAACAAAAGAATGACAGCCGTCATTGAAAGTCACATGGTGAAGGATTGGAGCGCTCATGGCTGCTGAAGAATTTAGTGAGTTTTCCCAAAACTCATGAACTAAAATCTGTTTGGTTCTGCGTAACTACGTCTTACCTCGGGTCAGGAAGACTTACAAGCAACTGGACTCTTAATTTATCTCCTTTATTTTATTCTGTTGAAAAAAAAAAATGCACATGAGGAAAACGTCTATAAAAACGAAATAAAAATAAATAAATACGTCAATATATTAAACAATAAATATATGAATAAAATTAGAAGAAAAATAATGCAATGAAATCAACAGATAAATAAATCAAGAAAAAAAAGAAAGACGTTTCGATAAACACGAGTAAAACCTTATTTAGATTTTCTGAAGAAAAAAAAAAACCGATGAAATAATAAAATAATATTATTAATAAAATACCAAATAAAAGGTATAAAAAATAAAAATCGGAAAAAAGAAGTCATGGGGCTTTGGTTTCGACCTTTGAAGATTTACATTAGTTAGATTTTTTAAATTAAAGAAAGAAATTAAAATAGATAGAACTGATAAACAAATAAATACAATGAAATAAAAATGAATACATAAATAAATCAAATGAAGAAAAGAAGAAGTCCAGCTGCATCTGACTCAACCTTTGAGGATTACCATGACGACTTAAATGAATCATAAACTACACAAATTTCATTTGAGGTCTGTGTTGTGTTTTACAGTAAAATCAGGGTCTTTTCAAGCGCTGAGTAAATTATCAGGCGACGCGTCGGGGCTCCACCGCTCTAACTGCACTGCATTTGTGGGCGTCGCCTTTTGTCAGCAACCTATTCCTCTGTGTGTGTGTGTGTGTGTGTGTGTGTGTGTGTGTGGTGAGAGTGATGCCCGGCGTCATAGCCTGGCTACCGTTGCTATGGTGACAGTGCTGCAGCAGCAGGGCTTCAGACAGAGAAAGATTTGTGGGGATGGGAGAGTCACACGTGTATGCATCCCCACACACACACACACACCCACACACACCCACACACTGCCTGTGACACACATTTGTTTCACCCATTTTTTATTTTTCATACACACTCAATCTTTTCATTTTTCTCATGCTCTGCCCTTTAATATTCCTGCTCTTTATGACTCATTCATCACTTCCTTTATATATTTATCTCATTACATTTTCTCCGCCTCGCCATCAATCACTCACCGAGGACATAAATTGTCACCGTGGCAACAACTGAAGGCAGCAGCAGCAGCCTGCTGCTCCTCCAGGAATCCTCCTCTCTGCTTGTTTGGCTTTCTACCAACAGATCCCTGTTCGTTTCTTCTCTATCGCTGACAGTGTGAGATAGTAACAACAGCATCAGTGTGTTTTCTGTCAATGAAAGACTAGAATGTGAGACTGGATATTTGGTTTGGTCCAGATTTTTCCAGAGAACATTATGTACCTCCTGTCCAGAGGTCCCCGTGGAGTGAGGAAGGAGTGAGGAAGGAGTGAGGAGGGAGTGATGAAGCTACACATACATGAGCAGCATCCTGTAGGCCACCAGCTAATGATCCAGCTCCTGCAGACAAAGGCTAACTGCTGGTTTAGAATGGATAGAGAGAAGATAGAGTATAATTTATCCGTTATTTATATCGGTGTGATGTCATCACTGTGGGAGCGGTCAACTATCAATGAGACTTCGTAATTAGACCAGCGGTCCTCAAACCTTTTTTTCAACAATGTCCCCCTTTGGAATCATGTTTTCTCCCAAGTAATCCCAAATGGACACAAAAAGTTGGCAGGTATATTTTCAGATGATGAATTTTTTTAATACAGATGGTCCGATGGTCCTTTTTAATTCATTTTTTAAATTGTTTTTAGATTTTCATCTTTTAGTTTAAGTAGGGCGGCGAATGGCTAATGGAGTGGGTGGAGAAGAGTGTCAGGAGTTATCTGTGACAGAAGAGTAGCAGCAAGAACAAAGGGGAAGTCTTTACAAGATGGTGGTGGGAACATCTCTCCTGTTTGGTTTAGAGATTGCAGCACTGACCAGAATACAGATGGGAGTGATTTGGATGGACAGGATTAGAATTGAGCACATCAGAGGGACAGCCTGGGTGAGAAGTCTGGGAGACACGGTAGGAGAGGTCAGATCGAGATGGTTTGGACACGTAAAGAGGAGGGATTGTGGATATATTAGTAGAAAGATGCTGGAGATGGAGCTGCTGGGCAGAAGAAAAAGGGAAAGACCAAAGAGGAAGTTTCTGGATGTGGTGAGAGAGGACATGGAGTTGGTTGGTGTGACAGAAGACAAAAAAGAATATTATATTAACAAGTATTCTACAATAGCTGTGGATCAGCATCCCATGAATGAAGAGAGGCTTTGTTTGTCATCATTATGGTTCCTCTCATAAAGTACTGGACTATTTCACAGAACTAGGACTGCATGAGTGGATACATGTTATGATGTTGGACTGTGAGGAACCACATTGTTATTGGTTAAAATGTTTTGTCTAAAACACTGACTCAAGTAAACAACGGCCATTTTGACTTCAAAAATTCCTGAATTAAGCTGTGATTAATATCTGATAAAAGACGACTCACATCAGCGAGACGGCTCATACACCGCCCAACGACAACCACAAATAGACTAAGCAATCAGAGATGAAATCTAAACCAAAGGGCCAAAACCGACTTCAGAACCTACTTTGTTTAATCTCTCGCGTTCACTTCATGTGGTCAGCACATTGTTTTATATTCTGCTCCACATTCTTAGACTTTGAGCAAGGCATTATCTTAAACAGACATTATGGTGTAATTTCCTGTTCCTCTCTGGTATGAAACATCAAAGAAATAAGGCACAACATTGCCAAAGGTTTAGGAAACAATCATGCAGATTTGTCCATTAATGTCTGAGTTATTGCCATCCTCTAAATCTACCAACATCTCCCAACAATCTCTCTGAGTATCACTCAAATACTCTTAGCCGCTCGTCTCCTGTGCTTTCCTCTTCACCTCCACTTCAGTTCAGCCCTTTGAACCCCTAGGCCCACCTCCAGAGGAACATCAAAGGAACAAAGGCGTCAATAATGGAAACTGTTCGAGAGAGCTCCTCGCCACATTGTGACATCACAACACCAAACTGCTTATTATTTTTATTTTATTTGAAATGCTGTGAAACACATAACATCACTAAAATCTAATAGTCTGTAGGATATGCCAAAAAATACCTGAGTCAAATTTCATGCAAATTCATCTAACACTTAATCCGTAACCGTGGTAACAGACAGACAAACAAACACGGGCGAAAACATAAATACATAACTACTTCCTTGGCGTCGTTAATAAAAGGGACAGGATTATTTTAGAGCAGAGGATATTATGACAACACCTCGGGTGTAATAGGTGACTGGCAAGCATCAAATACACATATATATACACACACACACACACACACACAGGTGGTTCTGCAGGGAACCCCACACACACACACACACGCACACAGGTGGTTCTGCAGGGAACCACCTCAACTGTCTCCCTGCAGATGTCTGAGCTTTACGAATAGGATGGCCGAGACACAAACATGGCGACGAGTACACCATGTGATGAAGAAGAAAGGCTCGTTTAAAACGCGACGACAATAATCATCATGTTCTCTTTGAGTGAGAGAAAAAGAGAAGAATTATTACTTTTCTAAACATATGGCACAAGACATTGTGCTTCCGCAGACATGATTGACCCGTCTCCTCATTGACCTGAACGAATGGTGGGGAAAAAATTTGTGGTTCTCACAGTTTTCCGACCAAGACACGGCAAGAATATATGGTTCCGTGATCACCTGATCTGACGGGGTGAATCTGGAAAGAACCATAATGGAAGACAAGCTGTCCTGTTGTGGTGCCTCAATGTTCCATATAGACCAACGGCCGAACGAGACGGAACTCACATTCAGGAGGTTGGAAAAGATCAAGGCATGTCTCGCCTCACTAAAGGTCAGAGGTCATGGCACCACTATTCCAAAGACGGCAGACAAAAATGGCACCATGGAGGACAAAAACCATGCTTAACCAGAAGAACATTAAGGATGGTCTGAATTCAGCCGAAAACACACCTTGACGTCCGTCAGAGCTTCCGGGAGAATCTTCTCTGTACCGATGAGTGGAAAGTTAAACTGTTTGAATACAGGGGTCCCGTTTTGTCTGGTGTGATGTGGAGAAGCTCTGGTGCTTCTGGGCCAGGATGATTCGCCATCACTGAGTTAAACTTGAATACTGGTCCCAACCAGACACTTCTGAGGGAGGATGTCAGGTCATCAGTCATGCAGAAAGATGTTGATTCCTAGCAGAAGAGTAAGTCCCAACCTGAACCCCAGTGATTTCCTTTATTTTTGAGGCTCTCTGCTTCTCATCTCCCTTCTGCCGTCCAGTCAAACTCTACTGGTCCTTCCGTTTGTCCCGAAAACCTAATGACATCAAACAAACGCTGTAAAGTGTCGGACTTGGTTTGGTTCCAAATCCACAGCAGCGACAGTATCTACTGAAGATGTGCTGCAGCTGACAGTAAAAGAGGAAGAGCCAGTTTCTGCTCCAGGGAAGAAGATGCAAATAGGTTCCCCCTAAAGGGATCGACAGGAATACGTCTGCTCCGATTTAAGCAGGACAATGATGAGATGGAGGAAAACAGCACTGACAGACGCATCCACTCTGTCTGTAACAGAAATCACCAGGGAGCGCTGTAACGTACGGTTCTGCATTTTCTTGTTTGAGCATCAGGTGGTCGTTCTTCAGAACCAAACAAGACATACATTTTGAACATCCATACGTTGAACAGCTTAAACAGAAATGATTACCTCCACCGATGAGGTTATGTTTTTTTTCTGCCGTCAGTTTTTCCGTCTGTTTGCAGGATTATTCAGAACGTAGCGAAGCGACTGTGACGGGATTATTTGGAACGAGCTCCGTTACAGATTGTCTTTGGGATCAGACAAGAAGGGTCAGCCTTCGTTCCCCACATGCAAAAAAAAAAAAAAAAAAAAGCCTAAGGGAGTGAGAGAGATTATTTTCAGCTGACTATACATTAGTGCAAACAGGATGTGAGGTAGTTATGAATATTATATTCAAATCATTTCATCCCACACATTTTACAGACTGCTCCTTTAAACAAGAGTTAGCCTCTACCTCAGATGGATTTGATAAAAACCGCTGGCAGCAGTTCTGAGAAGTAAACCATTTCCCAATTCCAAAAGCCAAACTGATGTTAAAGAGAGGAGGCGTTCATTAACTCAGCGTTGTTTTCTTTTCATTAAACCTTTGAGCTGTGGGTGACACGAGGACTCTCCTCTCTGAGGCCTGAGGAAACAAACACAGATGAAACCTGTGCAGGAACGACGACGGGGGTGGAGTCAAGTCTACGAATCAAACCTCCTGCAGTGAGGGAAAACATTTATGTTATATTTATGTGACATTAATCAGCCAGCAAATAAAAATAAAAATAAGACTAAAGGTTCCTCTTTCACACAAACCAACTGCATGTCCTCTCTCCTCATATCCAGTAACCTCTTCTTGGTCTTCTCCTTTTCCCCTGCCTGGCAGCTCCAGCTCCAGCTCCAGCATCCTTCTACCACTACATCCACTATCCCTCCTCTCCACATGTCCAAACCCTCCCAATCTGGCCTCTCTGACTTAGTATCCTGGACGTCTAACCTAGAATGTCCCTCTGATGTAATCCTTTAAGCCTGTCCATCCTCGTCATTCCCAAAGAACATCTGAACATCTTCAGCTCAGCGCCTGCTGTCTTTTTGTCAGAGCCACCGTCTCTAAACCAGTGGCAGAGCTGCTCACTACCATCTAGTAAATCTTTCACTGGCCTTTCCCTTTTATCCTAAAAAGGCATGAGTGAGCCGCTGGTTCCTTCAGGCGCATCGATACATGCTTTCTAATCTACGACGATTCAAGCCAACAAACACCATCGTGCTACTGCGAATGTTAGAGGGTCAACTTTAGGCCTGGTTTCGCTCAAAATGCAAAAGTTTATCCTTGAAGATTCAAATAAATTCTCATTTCAAACGGCAATGTTGTGAAATCGAACCTTGTACACACAGATGTGCAGAGATTACTAGAGAAGCTCCAGTATGTGGGCTGGATCAGTATGTGCTGGTCTATTTTTTCCATCATCAACATCAAACTGTGTGCATGAATAAACCCAGGAACCTGCAGCCCAAACAAAACCAGATAGTTTACCACACAAACCATTGACTATAAACCAGCAGTCCCCAGGCACCGGGCCACAGACTGGTACCGGACAGCAATATGAATCAGGAAAAAGAAGAAGAATCCATAATAAAGAAATGTAAGATCATTGCTATCACAGTAAATTACACAGGCAGAAAGGCTTGAATTAATCCTAAAGAAGAAATAGTCATTAAATTGGCACAAGCCGACCCAGTGTCGTCCAATCGAATCAGGCCCCGACCACTTATCAAGACCCCGCCCTCTGATGCAGGCTCCGCCCACTGATGTAGTGACAATGAGTTGCATGGATTATAAATTCCCCAATGAGAATATTCTTGTTCGGTGTTCCACTTAAGTGTTTTGGTGGTTGGTGAGTGTACATTTACCACCCAAAACATTACAACCAGGTGAAGTAAGAAACAAATGGATTATCTGGTTACACTGGCTACTAGTGAACATTTTGTCCTGAAGCTGATGTGATGGAAGTGGGAAAAATATGCCGTTATATTTATCATTCATTCCTGAGCACAGGCAAATATTTTCTTGCAAGTAAATTAATTCTATTTTGAGGAGAAAAAACTCTTGAACAAAGACTAAATTAGCAAACAAAAATCTTCTCTTTAAGACAAGAAAGACGACCAACAGCAAAGAGAAAGAAAAATGTGTAGAAGGAGAAGAGGAGCAGGAGAACGGCAGGGATGAAGAAGAAGATCACATTGCAGAGAAACAGGAAGGAAGGAGGGCGAGAGTGGGCGTGGCAGACCTCCCTATGAGAACACACCTGTCACAAACCACCTGTCTGTTATTACGTCACCATGGTAACAGCTGTGTGTGTGGCAACATGGCGCCCCTCCCCCACACAAAAGCACGCACCAACCTGCACATGCCATCAAACATCAAACATCAACCTAAAAATAAGCAGACACTCCTAAATCAGGCTTCGCCCCACGGAAAACCCCAAACCTGCCGGATGAAACGGACATAAGTCACAAAAAGAAAATATAAGGTGATCTGATATGTACTAACACTGGAGAGTCACAGGATGCACCATCCCCAAATCATAAATAACCATCTGTGTTCCAGGATGTTGTCATTGTTTTATGATATTTTTATATTTGTATACAAGGAGCATGAAACAAACAAACGGTCCCTCGCCTGCCCAGCTGATTCCCCTGAACGGACCTCCACCCGTTTACTTCTCTGCAAGCCTACTAATTGTTAACGGATTTATGAGTCGGTCTTCATGTTCCTCTTCTCTCACAGCAAAGTTTCAAGCTCCGACAGGGAGGTTATGTTTTCCCCTCCTCTGTTTGTTTGGTTGTTGGCAAGATTACGGAAAAAAAAAAAGAATTGATGGATTTGCATAAAATTTTATGCAGATGTTCTGACACGGATACCGTTGAACCCAAGGACGGTTTGCACTCTCTGAGGGTTTTCTGGTTTTCCCTGTGCTAAACATGCAGTTAGATCATTCATTTGTCACAACACACAACAGTTATCCAGCAACAACGCATCCATCCTCTTTTCTCTTCGTTGGATTCATGTGGGAAAGCATTTCTTCGTCGTCTTTCGGCCACTTCATCCTTAAAGGTGAAAAGTCCCCTTAAAGCCAAAGTTCAACGAGGACCCGCCCCCTCTGGAGACATTTTTATTCCCTCTTAGCTAACGCTAAAAAAATAGATTCTTATTTTCTGCTGATTAAACACTGACAAAAACATCTTATGGATATTATGCTCCATTTGTTCCAAGGGGTAAATATTACAGACAACACCTTTTAAGATGGAGAAAATCCGAAAAGATTTGAGAAAAAATCTAAAAGTGAATGTCTGCATGGCTATAAGACCACATGACTTTGTAGACCTGGATGGACCAGACGGGTCAGCAGTTCCCGACAGGTGGCGCAATGATGTGAAGAACTTGGTGAGAAATTCTTGCAAAGTTGTGTTGCATAAGTAAAGGTCAAATGACCAGAAGTCAGTAGGACAAGGACTATTTAGGAATGGAGTTCCTGTGTTTTTCGTAAACACGGGTCTGATGGGATTTCTTTGTTTTGTTGAATTAGCTTAATTTTTTTATGTCAACTAGTCCCACAGAAGAATTTTACTCCAAATCTGGATAGAATGTTTTAAATTGAGCTGCGTATCACTTAAAAAAATGTTTTCAAGATGTCAAGATGTGGTACTAGTATATTTGATTCACATTCATGAATTGTAATTAAACATTATTCTTTCTTTTTGCTCCTGGAGGCTCTTCAGTATTCACTGAGGAGAGCTTTCATTCAGCCTGTTTCTTCATTCTGGGATTATCTAAAAGAAAAATCTGCGGGAGGTCACATCATTAGAAGGAGCCTGAACACACCCACCTCTCTCTCTCTCTCTCTCTCTCTCTCTCTCTCTCTCTTTCCTCCTCTGGATCATTAACTCACGAATGATGGAATAAAATGCTTCTGGTTTGACGCAACAGGCTGGAAGGTTTTCTTACCTTCATGTCTCCTATGACGGTCTGGAAGAGTCCCCCCAGAGCGCTGCACTCCCTCTCCATCACTGTCTCCATGTCCAGCGCTGGTCGGACAGACAGACGCCCTCACTCGGAGCGCGTGAGCTCCATTGATCGAACTGCAGGAAGCGGTAGATGATCCTCGGTGTGTGGCTGTAGGGTTCCCCGGCAGAAGGAGCAGCAGAGCCGGGGGTCAGATCATGTCTGCAGGAGGACAAGCATGTCGGTGCAGAAACAGTCTGACGCACCGGAGAGGCTCAACTTTAACCGGAGAAACGCTGCACTGGAGACCCGTACCGGGAACGCGCCTAGATGGACATGGGCGCGCGACCGTTTGGCCCCGCCCTCAGCTGAGGGAGGTTTTAATAATGGGAGGAAGAGCAGGGCAAATATTAGAAATAAAATATTCTTTAATATTTAATTGAATAAATGAATAATAAAAAATGATCTGAAATAAAAATAAAAAAATCCAATACAAGAACAATTAAATATTTTTAAAATATAATCAATTGATTTCTAAACATAATCAAAACACGTTTTTTTTATCTGAAATTAAGTAAATAAAGAAAAGGACAGATTAATTATAAATAAAATAGATTAAAAAAATAAAAATAATCAACGTTATAATTAAATTGAGAAAAATAGATTAATTTATGCAGATAAAATATTGATTGCATCTTATTCGCCAAAAATAAAATAACAATAAATCAATGGACATTGAGGAAACGCGTAAGTCAAGTCATGAAAATAAAAATGGTAAAGATAAAATAAACTAAAATGAAAAAACATAAAAAAAACACTTAACCAATACCTTGAAAACAGACTTAATTAAAAAAGATAAAAAATAATAAAAGAAAAGTAAGAAAAAAACATAAATGTAAATAGATGAATGACAAAGATTAATGCTGACATATTTCATGTAAAAAAGGGGAAAAAAGAAAGAAAGTACACCCATATTTATATGGACCAAATCATATGTGTTACATAAATAAATGCCAAAAATATATGAAGAAACCATTACATATTAAAGAGTTTAAAAAAGAAGAAGAAGAAATTAAATAGTGAGTTCACTCCGACATTATGAGCTCCGTCTCCACCTGGTGGAGAACTGCTTAATGGAGATCAGAAAATCCGAGGAGCATAAAGGGGGAGATCTTTAGAATAAAGATCTTTTTGATTGAAAAGTTGAAAGTTGCATTTTATTCAATTTTAATCCCCAAAAAATATATTTAAAGACAAATTTAACCAAGAGTGGCTGCACACTTCAGTTCTCCCCAGTCAAACAGTACAGTATATGCTCATCAACCGTTGCAGCCAAATGCTTCAGTGTTCCCGGCTGCTCTGTGGAAACAGAACTCCAGCCTCTGACTGACTCTGACGTTGCACCTCCACAAGGCCACAGGGTCGATTTCAGGCACAGCCAGCAGTTTGTCCCTGCAGTATTATTATCTGCAATAAGAAGGGGGGAGGAGATTTAGAAGGAGGAGGGGAAGACTTTAATTAGTGAACCTTCCACATCAACAGCATGACAGAGAAAAGGCTAAGAATAGTGAAATGAGAAAACAACAGAGAGGTCACACACTCACTTTCACATAATTCAGCCATCAAGCCAAAAGTTCAGAACCAGAGAATTGTCCCTGTCCAGAGAGTAGGGGATACATATACTGCTGTGAATACGCTTTGCTTTCCTCCCCAGGGCTGTACTGGGCCAGGCAGTCCTGTTGTCTCTGGACATCGGCCAGACCCTTGACGAAAAAGTTGATGATGTCAGCAGAGGCCGACACAACCACTTTGGGTGCTCAAGCGGGCTCAGACCCGCCTCAGCGTCTTCAGTATTGTGTGTGTGATCAGTGGAGTTTTGAAAAACCGCATCTTCACCTTACAATCAAATTTCCTCCATGTTGGTCTGCTTCCATTGTTCTTTAACATCCTTAATATTATCATTGTTTTCTGCTGTAATGCCTGGTACATTTTTGACACCATCCCTTTATTTGATTCTTCCTCTGTATAGTTCATCAACAATTCCTCTATTTTACTTGTTCTTCACAGATATTTTCCCATTCCTTAGGTTTTCTGAAGTTAATGTCTTAGCTGTAAGAATTTATAAAAGGTTTCTACTGGTAAACTAAATGACTTTGAAAGTTGATCAAATGATGCATTGTTTGACTTTTGAACATTTGTCATATATAAATTAATCCTTTGCTTGTCCATTTATCCGTTTGCCAATATAGATGGTTAAAGGTCTGGATTTTTTTATTGGATGGCTCATAGAAATATATGGTCCAACTCACGGTGCCTCCAGTCATCCAGTAGTCCACAGTCAGGTCCAGTGTGGTAAACTTTTGAAGTGAGTCACAGCGACACCTGCTGATGTAATGGGTGAACTACAAAATACCTGTGTGCACAAAACTGAAGACGCTCACGTACAAGGAGCACGTTTCTCATGCGGTAAATTTGTGCCAAAAGTCAAATGTTTGTGCCAAAATCTACGTTTGGTTTTGTGCAGTTGTAGGATAGATCTTCTTATACTTTTGTACTTGTAAGACATAAGACAGTTGTCTGTAGCACGTTTGGTGTTTGCATTACAAAACATTTGTTTGTCAATCATGTTTTTGCTTTGTAAATAACATTGTGTTTGCTCGCGAATCGTGTTGCGTTTGTGTGCAGACTTTTGGAAGGTATTTAACTCCACAGAGACTGGCCCTCCAAAGTACTGAGGACAACTGAGAAGGGTCTCCGGCTGTGAACCCACCACGTTGTTTGTCAGTCTGAAATGTGTGTTCTGCTTTTAATCAACTCTTCCACTCTACCAAACTGCCAACTTGGCACAAGCAGAGATAAAATTCATTGAAACCAATTTTGTCTTTTTATTCGGTTTCCATTTCAGTCCAAACAGAAGGAGAGAAGACCTCCCCCAAAGCCTCCACCCACCATCACCATCCCAGCCAATGTTACCCACCGGTTCGGGCAGGACACCATAAGACGTTCAGCAGTCTCAGTTCGAGAGCAGAACCAGCAGTCCACCCCAGTACTCGGGTCCAGATAAGCTCTGTGTGTGTTTGTGCCTCGTGCTAATCCTCCACTGGAGGTCATCCCTCTGTTTCTCAAGCGGGAGCTAATCCAGAACCCAAAAGCTACTTCTAGGAGATCGTTCTGAGCCAAGCACCTCCGTCCACCTGGGCTCCCTGACTCCTGTGAGGGAGCAGAAGTTCAATACTCTGATGCAGCTGAGGTAAAGTGTCCCACTGTAGGAGGTGAAAGTTCTGAGCACCAGCGTTCCCAGGGTTGAGAGCAGGCAGCCCCTCCTCCCAGTGAAAAGAGGAGGAGGAGAAGAATAACAAGGAGAAGGAAAAGAAGGTGTAGAAGAGGAAGAAAAACGATGAGATGAGGATATTTTTTGTGAAGAAGACATAGGAGGAACGGGAAATATGAGACAATGACACAGGTGAAAATAAGACAAATCAAATTAATGTGTTGAAATTAATTTAATTTGGGGCATAAATAAAGTAGCAACTGAGCCAAATAATAGAAAAATGCTTCCTTCCAGGCAGAATAGAAACAAATCCTAGAGCACGTCTTTTCTTTTCTTCATTCTGTAACTGAATCCAACATGGCTGACGACCGCCTTCAGGAGCTCGATCGGGATCAGATGGTGAAGCTGGCAGAACTTCAAACAGTCAAAGCTGTAGCATCTCAACCCGTCAGACCGGCTGTTTAATGACCGGGAGCAACACACACACACACACACACACACTCAGAGCAACACTCTGTCATTACTTCCCCCCTCCGATTAGGAGAAGGCTACGCTAATAACAGCTATCACAGACAGGGGGAGAGAAGAGGGGTGGGAGGAGAAGAGCATGAGAATGAGGAGCAGGAGATTCATGAGTCACAGCGTGGTGAATCACATTCAGTGGGTATCTCACCGGTTCATCGTTAGATCGCAACTCTGGACTCACACATTCTTCTAAACTCTTAGACAAAGCCTGAGGATGAAGAACATTGATCCCATCCTGCTCCGGTAGTTTGAATGAGGAATAGAGTCATAGATAGTGGCCCAATGGTGCTCTGAAGGAGTTTACAGAAGGTTATATGTTTGAATACATCTACATCGCCCATGGGTTGCATATTTTATACAGCACCATCGTCTTTAAAAAAAAAAAGAAGGTATTTGGGGACAGGGATGATGTGAAAATGAGACAGGTGAGAGCAAAATGCAGATGAGGTACCGAGGAGAAGAGATCATAAGACCCCGGTGAGGCACCTGGGAAACGGGAAAACTAGACACAGGTGAAAGCAAGACACAGATGAGGCTTATAGGACATGAGAGTGAGGCAAAAGTGAAAACCCAAATGGGGGAAGAGGAGATGAGACAATGAGATACAGCTGAATGTTAGACCAAGAGGAGGCACAGGGGATTTAGTAGTGTGGTAGATAGTAGTTTGAATGATATTGACAGAAAGTTCTGTCTCAGAATGTTCAAGTAAGTAGAAGAAAAGGATCCAGAATGCATCTGTTCCTGGACCCGTCTCAATATTGGATCCATTCTTCCTCATCCCAGGAGCTACAACTACATAAAACATCATCAGATCTCCAGCAAACTTTTCCAGATATGTGTAACGGAATGTGAAAACTGATTACTCTAACAGTGAAAGCATGTTTGCTTTGCAAAAGCAAATAACACTGTTTGCAGATACTGTGGTTCAATTCTCTTCATCGGTCTTTGATCTTCAGCAGCACTGGAGAATTTCGTAGAGTTAAGAGTTTGAAGAGGCTGTTTGAAACTCAGGACTTCTAAATCTGAGGCCATGGTTGATTTGCCATTGACCCCTACGGTTTGGGATGGGCTGCAGCCTCAAGCAAAACTTTTTCTCATGGTGTAGTTCTCGATTGATAGGAAAATAGAACGTGAAATTAACAGTTTGGTGGGGCATCATCCTTAATGAAGTCCACCATCGTGAAGACAGAGCTGACTCAGAGGGCAAATGTCTCAGCGTACCAGTTCATCTGCCTTCCAACCCTCACCTTTGGTCATGAGCTCTGAGTGGAGACTGAAACAACGAGGTCAGATAAAGTGGCTGACATGAACGTCTTTCGTAGCGTGGCCGGGCTCCGCCTTAGAGACGAGGAGTTTGGACATCAAGAGGGAGCAGAGACGGTTTGGGCATCTGATTGGAATGATCCACGACACCTTTTCAAGGCACTGGGAGGAAACCCAGGGATGAACCCAGAATTCACCAGAGGGACTATATATATATATATATATATATATCAATTGGCCTGTGGAAACCTCAGTATGGCCCAGGAAAGGGATGTTTGAATGCCCTAAACAAAGAATCCAGGGTTTACATTTTCCAAAATTCCAGTACGTATGTTTTTGCTTGGTGCTATTCTGCTGAGCTGTTTGGGCTCCATGTCCAGAACTCCGACCCACTCTTATATAATCCAAAATCTACGGTGTAGAAAACCATTAGATAGTAAGTCGTGTTCATCAAAAAGAATCACACTGGCTTTAATAAGCAGCTGTTGCGCAGTTTCCCATTACGCCAGAGATTCAGCGGACCCAGTTTATGGCTCTTGATGTCAGTCCTCTGTAATTTTCCTGAGAGGGACCACCTGCTTGGCAAACGTTCCCTCTCTCCATTGGTTTCAGTTCCTGCTCAATCCGTCATTCTGCAGCTGGGAGGGTCGGGGGAGTAAAACTGCCATGACTCTGAAGAGGTGAATGTTTATTAGGCTTTCTTTTTAACAGTAAATACAAACATTTACCGTGATTCCCTGAGTGAGAAAATAATGTGATAATAATCCAGGCTTTATGCTGCCTAGAATAAAAACTACAGGGTTAGTTTTACTGACCTTATTTGGAGAGATCACATTTGCTTTTTCTGTCCAGAAAATATAAATATTATACTCCCACAGGCGACGAAACATAACACATGAAACATAACATATTTTTATAACCTGAAATATAGCCAAACCTATACCCTTACCATAACAGATGATTAAAATTGTACTTCCCATATTTGACAGAGAAGCTCTGAAAGATTTTGGTCAGGGTGAAAGTTAAAGAGGCTCATTCTTGGTGACTGTTCTGCTCATTCGTTATTTTCAATCAAGCATTGCCAGAATTACATGCCCAAAATAAACTAAAAATAGCTCCACAACTTTCAGGTGTATTTACATAATCTTGTCTATGGACAGGTAAGACCTAAATAATTTATCTTCAGGGACATTAACATCGCAGCTGTTAACGTCCCTACTCACACACAGTTAACGCTACGTGTGAGTAAACTGATTAAACACTAAAAACATTTCTGAAAAAGGCTCCGACATCATTATATTACAGTACAACTATGAAAACAAAACAATCTATATTATTTGCTGAAACATCAAATTTGATAGAAATACCACGGAGTTCATGTTATTTTACACAGTTTTGTGGAGTAGGACCAGGACTCTCAATTTGAACGCATTAAAACACGCTGGAGTTCTGAAAATTCTCTGAACTCCTGCAATCGATCGAAACATGTGAGGAGCGTAAGGAGAAGACGGACCCTAACACGCAGCAAAATCTTGTATAACCTCAGCCTGTCCATTGCTCTCCTTATGTCACAACCTGTATCGTAGGATTGCTGTAAACATGGAGACATTATTTCTGCAAAGAGGAGCTCTCCAAGTGTATTTCCAACAGTTTGCTTCGGAGAACCAGGACGGTCATCATTAGGTGGATGCTTTGAGACAGCAGCAAAAAGATGGCAGAAAATCACAAATCCATGTGTGCTGGGTCAATACGCACATGGATTTGTTGCTATAAGATTTCATTTTCATGCACACGCGTCGGTTTGTTGTCTGGTTGCGTCTCCAAGCTGAAATACACTAGTGCTAACATGCATTGATTCAGTATCAGCATCAGTTGTAGGTCCCTCTGGTCGTTTTCAGTGGAGTCTATGCAACTGCTCCAGTTGAAATTACACAAAATGTATTGAACTTAGTTTTTTATTTTACCTAAGACTTTGCTAGGATGTGAGAGACGTCCAAGGTGTGAGGTGTTTGGTTTGAGAATGACATACAGATAAATGGTGGAACATAACTGTTCAATCTGGGTCCTTCAATCCACACCGGACATCAATCCATTAATGTGACAAACGATTGATGTCGGGCAGACCTTTAAGGAAACCTGCCAGCGGGCAGATTACGTTCACAGAATGAGTGACCGCAGTAACTGAGTGGGAGCTCAACTTATCCCGCTTTCTGAAACAGAAAACCCAGAGTTTCCCTTATAACTCAGGCTCAACCAACTCCGTTTCAACTAAGCCCGCTTCTTTAAATACCCCCTTATCTTTGGTGTTGAGAATACATGAAAAACTACCACCACAAATAAGTTTCAAAGGACTTCATGAGTTGGGAGTGGAGTTTAGAAAACTTTATTGTAAGCCGTTTCCAGATAGAGGTCAGGAATCTGAAAAAACAAAAACCACACACCATTTGGCATCTTTGCATGAAATATTACTTTAATTAATCTGCATTTACATTCAGACCAACGTTCCACATGGGAAAATCTTCCAATTACATTAGCAAGCTTTAGGAACCCTAAAAATCTAAGTACTGTACTTCAAGTGAATCTTTTGTTTCCAGTCACCAGTCGCTGCTGCCCCCCGGGGTGGTGTTTGGTTGCCCTTGGCTTGTTGAACCTGATGAAGCAAATTTGACCTGGGGCTTAGGTCGATGACCAGAACTCAAGTTATCTTTCTTCAATCCGTTTTCATTTTGTGCTGGAGAAAAGTCCCACATGCCAGCTTTGGGAAGGGGGATATCATTTACACCGGGGTTAGGAAGATGTGACCACTTTTGGGTTTGTTTGTTTTGACGTATCAGAAAGCCAGATCTGTAACCAGAAACCCTTCCTGGTGCACGGGGTGTAGAAGGAGGTTGTCCCTGGGGTGGTTGGGAGTAATTGAATAGTTTAGCCTCGGAAGGTTTAGCCTGAGCAGAAGATAATTTCATGTTAGTAGAGGACTGATGGCCCGGGGATGGATGAGGCTTGAACAGCTGGGCTGCCTGGCTTGACAGTTGGGGTGCAGACTGGTGTTGATGTACCTGCTGCAGCGGCAGGTGCCTGGACCGAGAACCTCCCTTCGGCGGCAAGGGCCTGGGCGGAGAACCTCCCTTGGGCGGCAGGGGCCTGGGCGGAGAACCAACCTTGGGCGGCAGGGGCCTGGGCGGAGAACCAACCTTGGGCGGCAGGGGCCTGGGCGGAGAACCAACCTTGGGCGGCAGGGGCCTGGGCGGAGAACCAACCTTCGGCGGCAGGGGCCTGGGCGGAGAACCAACCTTCGGCGGCAGGGGCCTGGGCGGAGAACCAACCTTCGGCGGCAGGGGCCTGGGCGGAGAACCTCCCTTTGGCGGCAGGGGCCTGGGCGGAGAACCTCCCTTTGGCGGCAGGGGAGTTGGCAGGACATGTCGAAGGGGCGGCAAGAACCTGAGCGAAGAATGTCCCTGCGACTCAGTGGTTAGTTGAGCTTCGGAAGGTTCACCCTGGGCTGGCCGGGGCTTAGTCGAGGGCTGGCCCACAGAGAACTGGTGGCCCAGTGATGGATGGGACTCGAAGAGCTGGGCTACCTGGCTTGGCAGTTGGAATGCAGATTGGTATTGATAGTCCTGCTGTGGGTTTTGACTGGGTCTCTGAAATACTAGAAAGCCAGGCCCAACACTGGAAACAGGCTTGGATTGAGCAAAGTCTCTCTGTAGACCTTTGGTCTGGAGGAAACCACGTACATTGAAGTTGGGTTGATGATTTGCCGGTTGGGGGTATTGTAGTGCTAGAGAGCCAGGCGCATAACTGGAAATACCTCCCTGAGTGAGAAGGGGCCTGGGAGAGGAACCTTCAAGGGGTGGCTGCGGACTGGGCAGAGAAAGCCCCCATGGCGGCATGTTCCTGGGGTCGTTATTCCTACCAGGCCAAGGGCTGGACTCAGGTTGGTGTCTAGAATGGATCTCAATTCCATGACTTGAGGCAATTCCCATTTCCAATCTTCCATTCTGTGGTGTAGCAATTCCAGCTCTGGGCCCAGGGAAACTTCGCCCATAGGAGTTGGATCGATGTGCGTCTTGTCTTATTTTTTGACCTACCGGTGATCCTGGTGCGGAACCAACACTTCTATCTTGACTGTACCCATCTGCTTCTCCTCTATAACCATTGTAAAACCTGCTCTTGGAAGCAACAGGAGTCTGTGGGTACTTTGATTTATTAATGTAAGTGGTTCCAGGAGCAATCAGTGGTTGTCTAGGCCGGACAAAACCCCCAGAGACCCCAAAGCCTTCACCAGCTCTGTAAGGAGCTGAAACAGGTTTGTAGCTGTCATCCAAGTCTTCTGCTGGTTCAAAGAGAGGTTTTATGGCTCCACTCTTGTAGCTGAGAGCTAGAGGGAGAACTTAAGGTCAGATGATGACAACACTAACTGAAGGATCATGGTTGATCAGGACTTCTTACCGTTAGCATCTGGCTCCAACACCAACAGTGAGAGCAACAGCACCCTGAAGAAAAAACAAAACCGGGTCAGCAACTTGGTCAAAGTCTCGGTTTAGTAAGCTCACATAATATATAGAACCAGTCAGATATTAAGGTTAAAATACCAAAGTTCTCAAAACAAAAAACCTTTCCAAAACTCATTCAATTGGGGAAGTTTTATTCGAATGTGGAGCATCTACTACCACTCAAGAACTGATGTCAGAGCAATGACCTGAAATGATTTCAACAGAGTAAACTTTATCCCAGCCCGGTAATCCGGTTACAGTTAAACAGGTTCCCCTGACGGAAAATTCATGCCATTTTTTAACAAAAGGATAATTTCATGTAAATGAAGTCTATTGATTAAATATTCTAAAAAGATATGTAAAATTTGAGATAATGAGTTTGAATGAAGTTGACTAAAATTCATAAAAAAAAGAAGAGAAAAGCAAAACCAGGTTTTTCACCCAGGAAGAAAGACATCACATGGTCAACACCAGAGTTTGATGAGGCAACAGCTGTAGCAAACCTCAGGGACTAGTTTGTCCTGCACTTGAGGAGTGTGAAAACTAGAAATTGCTTCAGGTCCGTAAATGTGATTCTGGAGGTCACTTAAGCTCCCATCTGGTTTGGTCTAGAATTCAGACTTTTCTGTGTGTTCCTGACTGAAATAGGAGGTGGTGTGAAAATTCACTAGATGTTGGTCCAAATCAAGAAGCCAGACAAAAAAGGGTTTTCTCCATCTGGACGAAACCAAATCTAGTTTTGTTTGGCACTTTTTTGGACGGTTCAGACCAGTAACAGCGGGCTACCATCGTCAAATGAGCCGTGGTGGGACATGAATACAGGAGGGCAAGAGATATTCAATAGTGACATGGTCTGACGCTGAAAAGTATCGTGAAAAAATACAGAAAAATTATTTTCTACAGGGATGAGTGCAACAGGAGGTCTCACTGGTCTACAAACACAGACGGACAAAGATGAAATAGACAAGAAGTAGGTTGGTCATGAAAAGTTCTTGAACAGAAAAGATTGAACATATGCAATGGAACAAAACAGCCCCTTAGTTGGGGCTTTCAGGTTTGAAAGAATGCGAAGTAAACTGGACCCAGAGGACCTGATGGGTCTGGATGCCTCATAAAGTAACACTAATTCACGTCTGTGTTTCGGCCCACGACAAGTTAGTGTGTGGTAGACCAGTGGTAACATTTATAACCCATCCTCAGCCACACAGGGAGAAGAGCTCTGAGGGTCTTAATCCTCTACTCTTTAGGTCTTGGTAAGGAGTTCTGGATCAGCCCAATAAAAAAAAAAAAGAACAATTAGAACAATCTAGGCTGCTGAAGTCCAAAAAGAGTTCTGATCCTGTGGATGCAGAAACCCACTAATGTTTGCTAGAACAGGCTGATTAAGCTTCCGTTCAAATTTAGGTCCCAATAATTTCCCACATACGGAGATGAAATCATACCTCACACAGAATCCAGCAGCCATCTCTCTCGAAGCTGAAACTGGACTCAGTTCTCAACGTCAAAATGAGAAACTGACGGCCGACACAGGAGCTACTTTCAGCTGCTGGATCCTCACGGCTCTGATTGGATGATTGGACCCAGGTGGGTTCTGGATAGTTGCACAGGTGTTCACACCTCTCACCTGTCAGCAGCTTTGTTTCTGCTTCAAGGGGCGGCTCAACACAGATTCAAAGTTGATCTTTTTTAATCACCCTCCTCTTCTGATAATAATCCATACAAAACTTCTGATCCGTCACTTTTTTATGTAAAAGGAAGTGATGATTTAAAAAACGGAATTGCTTGTAGATATTTCTTTCTTTCATCCTGGTTACGTCCTCACTGCATGAAGGTTCTGAGTTCAGATCCAGACCACGGTCTTTTCTTTGCGGTTGAGGTATCGTACCAGAGTTAATGCATTTTGAGGAAAAGATCATATTTTGACATAACCTTTGGAGAAAGTTTAATTCAAATATTTCTATGTGTAGTATATTTTTCTGATAGATTACTACAGGAGAGAATCCGGTGAGATTGACATGTGGCCCTGGAGTTGAATTCATGTGGCGGATTTCAAAAATGCCTGAGCTGTCAATCATCAGCCCTCACTGACAGACAGATGTGTAAAACAAAACAAGACCAGAGGTGAAGGTTGATATTCCCCATTTTCTCTCATTGACCCCATCAGGATAATAATAAAATTAAATATATCGTTATATTTTGAATACCTTGATTTCTGAATTGTCCTGTGTTCAAGAAGAAGTAGCTGACAAAGGTTAAACACATTTTATTAACCATCATGGTTTCACAATAAGATCATGCAAACACATATTTGACCAGATTGCAGATGAAAACCATTTATCATCTAAATCTATAATTATTATCTAAACATTCACCAGACTGTTAACACAGAATAATGTAGAAATAAAGGAATAGTTCCACACACATATTGATCCTTTCATCTTCACTGGTTGGTTCTCTCTGCTTCAATCAGTCCCTCCACGAAGTCGCAATGTCTTGATCGCACCAATGAATGTAGATTCAACCAATCCCCATGTGGCAGAGCAGCATCACACATTGGTTTGTTCGTTTGTTATTGTACATTTTTCCAATCATCACAGTTTCCCCGCTGTTTCTCCAGTCAAACCAGCCCCCCTCCTCTCCTTCCCCAAATGAAATCCCGTGAGTAAACATGGAAATACACCAATCAGCCAAAACATTCTAACCAGTGACAGGTGGTCAGAAAAGCATTGATGATATGGTTACCTGTCAGTTATTGGAATATATTAGACAGCAAGTGACCATTTTGTCCTGAAGTTTATGGAAGCAGGAAAAATGCACAAGCATAAGGACCCGAGGGGGCTGCACTGGGTCAGCGCGTGCCCAAAACTTGTATTGTTGGGTCTTTCCTGGTCCAGTATAACCAAAAACTATTTTTGGGGGCAAGAATATAGACCTGCACAATATTAGCTAGGTGGTTTTAATGTTATGGCTGATCACTAGACGCTGTTTGCCGGACATAAGGGGAGACCTACAATTAAACTCCTCAATTCACCTGTATTTCAGAGATGCTTTAAAAAGGCCATGCCAAAAACATTGAGATGGATTTTATCACAGAGCAGCAAACAGTCTGCTGGAACTGACTTTAGGATGTAAGCAGGGTGTCAACACATCTAACACAACAATTAATGTTTTCTCTCATAAACATGCAGCCATAATTTCAAATTTACATGCATGGGGGGGGACTTTGTGTTATTTGATGTGTAGCTGTGTGTGGATTGGAAAAAAACGGATGGTTTTTAGAAGGTTAGCATGTTAGCATTAGTTACCGGTCATTCTCAGTATCTGAGATCAGCTTCAGTAAGAACATTGAGCACAACTGAGTTTTATTTCTGGCAAGATTTAGTTAACGGATTTAGTCAAATTGGTTCAGAAGCTGCAGGCATTTTAATTTGGTTGTTATTTGAGTGGGTTTTCTTGCCCCACACTAGTCAGTGTTGTAGAGGGAAGCAAGCCTAGGATACATGAACACACCGAACTATAACTGCTGGAGGGAGTCTTTGCTGGAGAAGTGACGATGAAAGAAACAAGTGACTAGGAAAATCCAAACTTGATCCTAAAACAAAAGAAAGTAAAAAGGATCGTGATGGAGGACAGAAAGGAATGACTGCTGGGAAGGATCTGTTAGCTGAGTTTGAGGCCGAGGCAGAGAGCCAGCTCGTTCTTCTGGATCTTTCCGTCTCCGTTTATGTCGCAGTGGCCCATCACAGCTTTCCTGAACGTGTCCAGGTCTGTGCTGCTGATGCTGGGCTGGAGGTAGAAACAGAGAAGCTTCTGGATTATTGCTGCTTCTGATAGAAACACAGTGGCATCTCAGAGCCTGTTGGTGGGACCTACACAATATTAGAAAGGTGGTTCTTATGTTATGGCTGATGGGTGTATAAATTGTTACATAGACCATATCCATTATATGGATTATTTATAACCATTGCAAAATTTTTTCGGTCTTCTTGTGTTTTTACTTCCTTATTATTCTTAATGTGAGCTGCAGCAAATATCTGTGCTGAGTTAGCGCTGATGCTAAGCTAATCCACTACAAGCTGTAGCTTCGCATAAAGTATGATGAAAAAACTGACTGATCTCAAATCAATTTAATATTACTCTAGAAATGTAGAATTAAAATGAAATAGGTTAGAGAGCTCCAGATAGTCAACAGCCTAAATAATTCATCCTCGTCATCATGGGAACAGCATTTAGGACACGCCTCCTACATGAGGTGTCAGTAAAATGAGACCTCCTGTAAGCGGCCTTAATCATGGGAAAGCACCGCTAAATAATCAAAATAGGATCCATGAACATCAAATTAGACGTTTTTTAAATTTAAGAAACATCAGCCTGTCATAACATCAGCGGTGATGAAGACGGGGTCACATTGGACCTCCAAAGAGAGAAGTAGTATTCTTGTACGAGTGAGCAGAGAACTGAGTGAATTAATGTTTGGCTGCCTTGAGGTAAAAAAGTTTCAGCCATGTTGGTAACTCCAAAAATAGAAACTCTGGCTCCAGGTGAGATCTCCACCCCGATCACCTCTGCGCTGAGTCCAAAATAAAAGCACCAGAAGTTTTTCAGTTAATGACGTGACTAGAACACGTGTGTTAGATCTGCTGGGGATCGTGCACAGCAGTCACATCTGTCTCCTACCTCAGATTTAGAAAGTTTCTCGTTAGGAGGGATGGAATCAGTAAATGTATTTACGTTTCTTTTACCTTCACCAGCTCCATCATGTCTTTGACAAATCCGTCCACTTCAGGACCCTCCAATGCACCCGTCTTACTCTATACACACACACACACACACACACACACACACATGGGTGATCACAAAACACCTCCGTCTCTCCTTAAAAGAGGGTTTTAAGTTGCATGAGCTAGAGATTGTCTTTCCTCATGATTTCCATGATCAGCCATAACATTATAGCCACCTGCTTATTATTGTTTGTTCTGACACCTTTATCTTTTTAAAGCAGAACCTGCATGAACTCTTACAGTAGCTCGTCTGTGGGATCAGAGAACAGGGTTCGCCTTCACTCCTCCTGCGCATCAACGAACCTTGGGTACCCGTGACCCTAGTCACTGGTACACCAGTTGTCCTGTCTTGGACCAGTTTGATAGCTTCTAGCCAAAACCAACAAGACCTGCAGATCTGACCCAGTACTTTTATCCTGTGTCCAACATCAACTTCAGGACAAAATGTTCACTTGCTGCCTAATATCTCACATCCAGCGACTGGTAACCACGGTAATCAATGTTACTCACGTCACCCGTCAGTAGTTATAATGCTATGGCCGATATAAACTTTCTTATAATGTTAATGAGCATGAGTGCCAAAATAAAATTAAAATGCATGATTTCTAACTTACGACATCATAGTGAGCAAAGATCTTCTCAAAGTCTCTCTTCCTGTCCTCCTGACTGCAGGCCTGAGAGCAAAGATGCAGAAAAGTGACAAGAAATTCAAATATAGAATAACATTTGAATAAACAGAAAGAAGTCAATATTAAATGTAGATTACAACAGACTCTTGAAACCTACATCCATCTTGAACTTCAGTAAGAAGTTCTCTTTCAGTGCCAAGATTCTCGAGACAAGAAAGACAGGTCATTTTTCAAAATGAAGACGGACCACATGTTGTATTTTTATTGTTTTTCAACCTACAGAAGTTGTGATCTAACGACTCTCGTCCCGATCACATGACGCAGGTTAATCGTACCTGGCCAGGTCGTTTAGGTCCAGCCTGCCATCTCTGTTTTTATCAAACACTTTTATCTGCGGGGAAACAACCCAGATTAACAGTCGAGACGAGAAGACGTCAGCAGCAGCGATCACTCAGCAACACAAGCCGTTACCATGGTGACAGAGTACTCCTGCATTTTGTCAGCGGTGAGGGACTTTCTTTGCTGGAGGAAGAGGTCCTGTAGGAAGCTCTGAAGGGACAAACCACATCATGTTTAAGGGGCCGGTTCACCCAAAGATTAAACTCACAGTCATGATGAAGTCACCCACGGGCTGATGGGACGTCAGGTGAAGTAATCAAATTACTTTATGCGATAGAGTAGTTAAATCTATAAGATCTTCCTAGATGTTTATATCGTCCCGAGCTTTTAAATAATCAGTTATTTTTTTAGTTTAAACAAAACATGTGAAATTGTATTCTAAAAAGTAACTAGTAACTAAAACTACCACAGAAACAAAGTGAAAAAGAGAGAGTAAAAGTATTTCCCACTGAACTTTAAGTAGAGCAGAAGTATAAAAGCAGCATCAAATACTCAAGTACCTCAAATATTAACTTAAGTACAGTAATTGGCTGAATGTGTCTAGTTATTATCCACTACTGGTAGCAGGTTAACACTGTTCACACAGAACAGCTAGTGACTAACCTTTAGCTGAGAGGCAACAGTGAAGAGTTCAGCTTAACAAAGCATGAAAGAAACTATTTTTTATTCACTTTGTGATGGCAGGACTTCTCAAGGCTTTGATCGCGCCCCACGATCTGTAAAGTCCCCATCTTCTTCAGTTGTCGAGGAGAACGCTCGGAGAAAATTTTGATATATATATATGCCTCCCGACTTTCAATCAACATAGGGTTGAGTGGATAATTTCAGGTTTTCTCAAACTATTCCTTTAAAAAAAAACACATCTATGGAAATGATCTTAAAGGTGCAGTTTGTAAAATTTAGTGGTATCTAGTGATGAAGATCCAGATTGCAACCAATAGACATACACTTCAGCTCACTACTCCCTGGGGAAGACTATATATTTTAAATGCTTTATTTCTTTCAATCATTATATAATCATTTACAAAAACATCACATTCTGGCCACATAATTCGCATGGGGTACTATAATTTACAAAAAAAACACTTTTGGGAAATATTTAAGGTTTTACAAGTTTCAATAGGGTTTACTTCTTTGTAGTTTTTCAGTCCATGTAGAATTTCTACAAAATGTTTGAATTGTTTTATCAGAGGTTTCTTTGAAGTGTATTTGCATTTTTTAATCTTCTGAATGAAATACATTTTCTTTTGTTATTTTTCATGCCGTTCTAGCTATAGATCTACTTATTTATTCCATAAAATTACAGATCAAGGAGCATTATTATTATTATTTGTATGGTATTGTGGTAGGGTTATTTTGCTAAAAGCTAGCTAGTTGTGTTGCATGCTAATAAAAGCTAGCTGTTATTAATGTAAATAATAGTTAATAGTTAACCGTTTTTTTAACTTTAAGAGTTTGATAAGAAGATAGCGCCAGGAGGATTTACACAATGGAGTGTTAAACTTAAAAATATCCTCTCTGGAGCCAATGTTTGTCCGTTGTGGGTTACAGCACAAACATGGAAACACAACAAAGCAGAACCGGTTCCCTCTTTAGATATAAATGACTTTTTGTATGGTAACATTTTTTTTTAGGTTACTTAAAATAGAATCATCATAATTATGATTACTAGATTGTGGAAAGAGATACCTTTGATTTTTATATACTGCACCTTTAAGATAAGAACTTTCTTTTAAACAGTCTCCCAGGAGGAATCGTCGTCATGGTTGGCTAAGGCTGAGCTAAAAAGTTCTCTTTATTTGGAAGCTGCATCCGAAGGAGATACCTGGAGCTCCGTCGCTGAGATGTAGCCGCTGCTGTCTGTATCATAGTTCCTCCAGGTCTGCACAAACACACACACACACACACACACGTAAGACAAAGTTTGAAATGATGGTGGGTTTATAAAATAAAAATTTCATAACAAATGTTATGTTACCGTTAGCAGCTACTGTTATATTCAACATTTAATAAAGCCAGTCTCACATCATGTTTTAGTCTGCGGTGCTAAAAGCAAAGCACAGCTGCAGATGCTTTAATCTCATTTAAATTCCCTTATCTTAAGTACTTTTTTATTTCAAACTCTTATCATCTACGGATATTTCTAATATTCTATAAACAAAATTATCATTTAATTTATAAATAATAGACTTGACTGTTGAAAAGTGAAAAACAATCCAGCACTTATACACATTTCTTTCTTCTTTTTTTGTTTCGCTGAGTGTTAGTTAATAAAGTTTCTATAAAAAGTTGGTTAGTCTGTAGACTAAAACAAATGACTACTTCTTGTCTTTAATATGTGTACTTAAACCTGATGATACCCGTTTGACTTACAGGGAGATGTGTATAGAAATAGTTTTTGGTAAGGAGCTCTTTGAACTTTGGAGAACTCTTAACTCTAAACCACCAGGCGGCGCTATAGAGCATTCACCAATAGTACATTCTGTTGGTGAAGCGTGATTAATTGTGTTAATCTAAAGATCTTCTGAACTAAAGTGCTAGTGTGCTTGTCCACAGCAGGTGGCGCTATCACTGTAACTGCATGACATGATAATGATCTCTTCAGGGCGGGGCCACAGACAGTCCATTTTTAACAACTTCCTGTTTCATGATGAAACATTGCTCATAGTCTACAAAGGCAACACCTTTCGGTTAATGAGATACATTTACTTTCTTCTGTAAGACGCAGAGATTGTTCCGACACAACATTTCAAGTTGACCAGCTTTCTAAAAGCAGTTAGGTCAAGAACAACAACCGTAGAAGACAAAAAAATAAGTAATAAAGCTAAATTGCAAATGGCCGACTTCCTGTTACCTTGACCGAACTTAATAGTTATAGGTTTCTGTTTTCTTTGACATGCTCGATTCTGAGAACCATATCAGATCGCAGACTTCGCCACTGTCGACGAATTAACCTTTTTAAACACCATTTCTGGTGTGTTTGTTGACCTTTGACCCTCACCCTCATGAAGTCCACGCTGTTGTCCAGCGGCATCTCTCTGCGAAACTGAAGCAGGAAGTTCTCCTCCTCGGGCAGCATGATGGCGGCCAGCTAGAACAAAGTATACCAACATACACTATAAAGGAGGAAGGCGCCGCCATTCCTTTCATTTCTACGCTGGTCACAGACGTAGTGGAGCTGTTTGAATGTCAGGACTGTCTGGTGGATGTTTTCCCCACCGCACCTGTTGTATGTGCACACGTCCATCAGCAGCGGCGTGGCGAGCAGAGGTGAGTTTCTCTCTCAGTTGTACGACTTTGTCTTCATTTATGTTGCCTCTCTGGAAAGAAACCCAGCTTTTATTTAATGATGATTTCTTGCACCGAGATGCCTTTTTTTTTTTTCTTTCAAGAAGGAATTTGTTGGGTCGTGTAGATAATTATATAAAGAGTCTGTTCTAGACCTGATCTTTCTGGAAAGCACCTTGAGGCAACTGTTGTTGTGAATTGGTGCTATATAAATAAAGATTGATTGAATGACTATTACCTTTTTATTAATTTAACCTATTTATTATTATTATTATTATTATAAAAACCAACAACCTAGAAGAACAAAAACGAACACGGCGTCAATCTTGGTAACAAAAAAAAGAAAAAGATTATGAAAAGGAACAAAACAAAAAAAACAGTAACAGATTTGAAACACAAATAATTGTTGGACATAAACATAAACAATGTTAAATTAGATAACAATCCATTAACAATCAATCACACTGATTGTTAATGGATATATCAAAGGCTTCCCCTTTGATATAATTAGTGTTATTTTAAATTAAGTCACGTTTTAAATGACACTTTCTTTAAAAAATTATATTTCTTTTTAAATGTATAATTGTTTTTAATGTAAACATACAATAGAAACATGTTTTTTATATTTATAAAAATTCAATACATATAATTAAAACAATAATGAGATAAATATTGTAATTCTATCTGCATTACAATAGCAATATAAATATTAAATAATAACTTGAAATAAATAGCCATAAATATAATAATCTGATTAATCTAAAAAAAATACATTGTCAAACATAATCAATAAACAAATAATAAAATTTAAAAATGACTGTGAAGATTTTTTTTATAAAAATTAATACTATTATTAAAATAATACATGACAAAACTTTTTGATTTAAATGTGTAACTTTGAATGAAGAAAGAATATCTTTTTCTCTTTTGTAGCCTAACTATCTACATTATAAACAATATATTTAAATGACAAATACATAAAGATGTAATATTGTTAAATAATAAACAAATAAAAAAATATGAAATACAATAAAAATAATTTATATGATATTATAATACATAATAGATAATCAGAATACAAACAAAAATAATGATTATAATTTAAAGTATATTAAAGGATTTGTGTCATTAAAGTGGGGAGATTTAGTGGAGAAAAGTTTAAAAAATGATAATATTTCCTACAGATCTTATACATGTCTGGATCCTCAACATTTAAACAGCTGCTCTTATACCACTAAAAGATTTACGTCCCTTACGGAGTTTGGTGTCACTGGTGCTGACAGTCAAGAACACAGAGTCAGAGAGCAGCACACACTGACTATAAACCATACAATTATGAAAAAACACTAAAAGCTCCTCTAAAAACTAGAGATGGTGACTTCCTCTCTTTCTCTTCTTACCACTGAAGAAACGGCGGTCATAATGTTTTGGCCCTTTACCTTCCTCCCAAATGTTTCCAGGATGTGTTGACAAAAAGCGTCCAACTCCTTTCCTTGGATGTACCCGTTATCTAAAAACACATATCGGAGTACAAGAAGGTCTTAACTGTGGCTCAAAGCGTGAATGTGGTTTATTATGACGTAACATAAACAGCTAATAAATGACATTGTACCTTCTTCAAAAACAACCAACATGAATGATAATATATTTAGATTAGATGTAAATCGGAGACGGTAATTGAAAGCGTAATAAAGGTTGTGACAACTAGTAACACTACTCCTACTTCTGCTGCCGTTACTCCTCGTCCTACTCCTGCTATTCTGTAAACATTAAAGAATATGAATAATTCCAACTTTATTTTTTATTTTGACTTTATTTTTGCAACGTTCTGCCTCATTCTTGAAGTATATTGTTTTATTCTACATGTTACCCAAGTACTCCATGCTACAGCAGAGCACATATCTACAGACTGGCCCAAAGCCCAACCCTCCACAAAATCTCCCACGTTGTTTCACGGAAATCGGTTCAGTAGTTTTTGTGTATTTCTGCCGACAATCCAACTATCAACACACACAAAAAACGACACCTGTGGTTGAGCTAAAAAAAAAGTCGTGTAAATAATATTATTTCAAGGCAATTTGGGAGGTTCTGGATTTGGATTCAAACATAACAGCTGAAGGGAGTCATATTCACAAAAAGTCGGGGATATTATGGGATATTTTTTGTTGCCGCTGTCGCGCACGCAGATCCTTCAGGTTAACGTGATAACTACAAACAATGTCATGCATCAATTTCAAATTTTATACCCAAATACCCACACAGACCTGAGTGCAAGAAACAACTGGACTGATTTTGGGAGAGGCCGATTATATGTAGAATTCCAACACTAGTGGAGCTTTATCTACCAACATTTTCAGGCTGTCGGTCCAAATTAGTGCATACGAGTAGAATCGAGGAGATCTATCTGGTAAATATCGTATTTTACTCTAATGGTGTACGTTTTGCTCACTAGGGGGATCCTTTTTACGAAAAACACGTGGTTTTGGACTCAAGTAGATCAAGCTTGTAAATATCTTATATTTATATTATATATATATTATATATATATATATATTATATTTATAAATATCCCTCAATAGGGAGGGAAAAAAACCCTTCTTCGGACATAACTTCAATCAGGGGGATTGCTTGTACAACGCAGGGGATTGCAGACTTTGTTTGGATATATCCGTGCTGTCGGGACAATAGCATAGGCCTCATTTTGTTAGTTGTTTTTTTTTTGTAATATATCCCGGTTTCTTCAATTGGCTCCAAAAATGTTTGGTGAATTAAAAAACTTGTCAAGAATGGGTGAACTGTTCCTTTAATGTCATGATTCAACACCTAAGCATCTATACTACGCAGGTGCTGGGTAAGATCCTAAAATACGTCATAAGTCATATGATGCACAATATTGGAAACACACCGAGCAGCCATAACATTATAACCATTGACAGGTCAAGTTAGAATAATAGGATTATATAATTATTATTATAACATGTCAGTAGGTAGGTGATATTAGACTGTAGGTGAAAACTATTATCCTGAAGTTTTTGTGTTGGAAACAGGAAATGTGGTCAAGTGAAAGCATCTGAGCGACTTAGACGAAGACCACATTGTTGTGATTTATCGGGGGTTGCTGGTCTGCAGTGGTTAGTACCTATTTTAACCTTAAGTTATGATGTGGTTTTTTAATTCAAGGGCTTTATATGTGTGGAACATTAAGAGACATCGTTTTAACTCACCTTCAATGTCAAAATGTTGCCAGATCTGTCCGAAACCTGTGGCGTCCAGGTTGTCCAGAGCGTGGTCCATGGTGCCGTCGACCTGTTACCAGGTGAAGCTGATGACAAGAAAGAAAAAAACAGGAAGGACAGAAAAAAGTCTTTCCTTCTTCCAAAGATGTACAGAGAGAGAGCAGATGAGTTATCCAGGTCTCTCGAATTGGGCGAAATGAGACGAAAGAGGGATTGAACGGCTTGTATATGAAGGTGGGGAGAGAGAGAGAGAGAGAGAGAGGGAGGGAGAGAGACTCTCAACAGTTGAACGGTATTTATTGATAAAAATGTACAGAATTATTTGACAGCTTCGATCCACTTGCGTGTATAAACATTACATGTTTTTTAAAATAAAAAAATTCCAACAATATTTCCCAGTAAAATAAAAACCGTCACCATGAAGATTGAAATAATAAATCAGATTCTCTTTTCATAAAACAACATTTATCTGATATAAACCAATTTATTTAATAACTCAAGAGGATGTTATTTACATATTTACATCAGTAAGTGCAGCAGTACATGATGAACAGTGTGTAGAAAGCCATGTGTGTAAATAAGAATCAATAATGACATTGGTTTGAGATTATGCAAATGGTTAATATAGAGCTAAGTAGGCGGAGCCACAATTGGAACGGCGTGTTTTGTCTCCACCTGCTGAGGTTTACTGCTGTGTTTACACCATGATGACCGTCTGCAGGTCTGGAAAACTGATTCCAATGTTTGTTTTAGTATTGCTGGACGACTCACAGCGACTGGACGGCTGCTGAGGTGAGGAGAGTTGGAAATATGACAAATGGATTGTAAAGACGATTGAAAAATGTGACTTTCCAGGACGCAACTTTCCTACCAGCAGGGTATTTAGATGCAAACATTAATTAGGCTTGTGACGGTACAAACTAATTCAGGTTCACATTTTGCCTTTGTGCGTTTGTTTGTTAGCATGAGAACAGTCACCTGTTTCCATGGGTTGGTAACCAGTGACAGAATTAGTTAACCCAGACTATTGTGGTGATAAAACTACACACATATAACCCTGGTCTGGCGGTTAATCTGGCGGTGGTTTCATAATAAAAATGCAGAAATATGCAACGCCTCTAATGTTGCCTCTTCCTCCGTGCACCCATTCTGATCCATGCTCCACATAAACATTTATTTTTTTTACAGTGTTCACATGCTCCTACACAGACAAACACTGATGGATAAGAAATGTTGGATTAGCCGGTGCTGAAACTAAAATGTTGATGTTAAGATCAATTCTGCCACCTAGTGACTTTTCTTTCAGTTTGACTGGTAAAATATTGTTGGTGACAAATACTTCACATGTCGATTTTCTTTGGCTGATGAAGGTTGAGCACTCAAACTTAAAAAAATAGTATTTTGGAAGTAGGCGAGTGTTTGGAATTCCTTTTTAGAACATTTAAATATTGTCAATAATATATATAAATGGTAAAAAATTTATATAAAAAAAAAAGAAAAAAAGTGGATTAAATGTTACAAATTAAAACTGATTGTGTATTTGGGGAATAGATACAGCCCCAATTAAACTTATGGTAAGGGAGAACTCCAGAAAAACACATAATAGATATAGATAAGACTACAAATATATGCTAATATTAAATGATGGTTTATAGTGTCTGTATTTGTGTTTGTTTCCCGCACAGCCAGTTGTAATGCATGGTGATGGTTCTATTTCCCTCTATTCATCTCAGCCTCCATGAATAAAACTCCAGCAGTTTATGACTAATCAGTTCAGCATCCTCAGCAGTAGAGATTAATACATTTGGGGTAAAATAAACCCACCTTATTCTCAATTTGAGGATCTTTCTTGTCAATTGAAGCTTCTGAGACGCTAAAACTAAACATTGATGTGACTTAGAAAACATTGATTATCTGAGTCCCGACAGTCTCAGCTGCAGATGACACCCATCAGCTCTGCTGTTTGTGGTCTAATTGCAGTTCGGACGGTAATGAGAGTCCACAGACACACAGCTGGTTATGATCCAAGTGCAAAAAAAACTTCAGCGTCTCCTCTGCTCCGCTCGCCGGGAATCTTAAAGAGCAGAGATGAGAATCCTGTCTGTGGTGTCAGTGTGTGACTGTATACATGTGACTGACATCCTGAGAGCTTCCCCTATGCAGAGAGGACGGTTGGTATCAGACTGAAGGCGTGTCGTCAGACTCATCCTCTGATTTGCTGTCAGACTTGACATCAGCATCAGGAGAGGGAACCTCCTCCTCCTCCTCGGCTGGATGGAGTTCTGCTTCTGCTGGTAATGGCGCGCTTGCTGGAGAGAGACAGGCAGGAACCTAGCCGTTAGTTTCACGGTTGATCATGCTGTAGCAGTTTGAGCCATAAAATATCGACCCCTAAATTTTGCACCCTACTCTTGTAATGGAGGTTATTGTCCCTGACTGCTCTGAAGTATATGATTTAAGAGATATCAGACCGTAGGCAGGGAGGGACTTGGCTCGCTCGCGGTCGTCGTCCTGCGCACCAGGGGGACCGGCGGAGTTCTTCAGAGACGACCACTGTCTGCTACCAACGGCGTTTTCAACTGCTGGACTGGGCGGCTCGAACGGATCCCCATCCACCGGAATCTCAACTACAGGCAGAAAGTAAACAGAAATGTTTGAGTCCACATTTAAACCAACCATCGAGTCTGTTTATTGTACTAGTCCACCATTACCATTAATGTTGTTGAGTTTTACCAAAGTAAAACTCAACAACAACATTAATCAATAATTATATAATAAATTATATAATAATTGGAGGTGCAGCAATTGATCGGCGCCGAGAGGCCTAGTTTGGTGAAAACAGCTATCGGCCGAGCAGCCACAATCGAGACCGGTTCCACACATGCGGCCCACACCACACCAAGCATGAGCTTCAACGGCTCCAAACATCTCAGAAGTAAACCGCAGAAGTAAACCAAAGATCACTATTTGTAAGGAAAAGATAAAGCGTCTCTTTAACCCAAAAACGTTTGGCCGAAAAAACTTTTCAAACACTTCAAATTTAATAACCCCGAGGAACAGAAATATGAGAAGCTAATATCAGCAGAGCGGCTACAGGTATTGGGAGCTCTGAGCCAGCCAGGAGTCAGCGGTATCTATGTACGTATATAAGCTGTCATTAATAGTTTAAAAACCTAATGAGAAAAGAAGCTGCAGCAGAACAACCCCCAAAGCGTTCAACACAATTAACATAATCAGACACTTCAAATTGTATCGCCTGAGGAACAGCGAGTTTATAAGCTAACATTTGCAGAGCAGCTAAAAATAGCTGGAGCTCAAAGACATCCACAAACCCCGAAGTCCTTGAACAAAGCCAATACAAAACATTGAATGGACGGAACGAGGCTTACAAAGTTTTATTTTCACTTCAAAATGTCCTAAAATTGGTTTAAGGATGGAGGGTACATTCATTTCAACAGGTCAGAATATATACACATTAAAAAAAGGTTAACCTGTCTTGTCACCTCCACTGTAAAACGTCAAAATAAGAGCACTTAAAAATCTTTTTTCATTATGATTTTTAAACTTGAAAAAAATGGGCTGATCAAGCTTTTTCTGGTTTGGCTCCTTAATTGATGAACGACTTTTGGAGTACCAAATGTCGAACACTGGATGTCACGTTCCAGGATCCCACCTTAGGAAACCCTATGATTGAGATGATTTGGACACGTGAAAGGAGGGATGGTGGATCTGTTGGCAGAAGGATGCTGGAGATGGAGCCGCCAGACGGGAGGAAAAGGGGAAGACCAAAGAGGAGGTTTCTAGATTTGGTGATAGAGGACATGCAGTTGGTTGGTGAGACAGAGATGTATGCAGAGGACAGGAAAAGAAAGAAAAAGATCATCTGGAGGAAACAGCCCATGAAGAAAGATTATTTGGGCTGAAAGTTAAACAATCCAGTTTTAATACTAAATGAACGAGGAATGCAAACGTGTTTCTGGAAAATATTAGAGAAATTTCAAATTATGAAACCAACTGAAGAACTTATAGAAGAACTTAAGATTAATGAGCGGTAAATAGCAGCGGGAGCATTAAAATGAGAAGAAATACACAAACATCAATATTTTAATGGGTCGGCTGTAGTTCAGTTGGTGGAGTGGGCGTCGCCAAATCAGAAAATCAGAAGGTAGTCTGGCGCAGGTAGTGCTGCCTGAGGGATGGGTCAAATGTAGAGAACTGACTTCACTATTTTGTACTGTGTATAACTGCATGTCTTTTTAATAGTTATAAATTATTATTATAAATCATTATTAAATCAATGGGCCAATTAATAAAACTATTTTAATGATATGTAAACGAAAATAAACTCTGAGTCTGAATTTGTCAGCGAGGACTGAACGCCTATCCCTGTGGTCTCTTGGATTTTAAAAGAATCTTCCTCCACAACAAAAGATGACACTTTTGATTATATAGAAGAAACACAGCTAAACGTAAAATAGCAACT
This sequence comes from Lophius piscatorius, assembly GCA_009660295.1. Lineage (NCBI taxonomy): Eukaryota > Metazoa > Chordata > Actinopteri > Lophiiformes > Lophiidae > Lophius > Lophius piscatorius. The sequence goes on along the minus strand of VRLP01001282.1, from coordinate 16,306 downwards.
TCCTGTGAGCATTAATTACACAAGTTCAGCCCTCCCTGACACTTGGACACGTCAAGTACAGGCTACAACTTCAGCTTCAGATGAACTCAGCGTGTGGAGGCGTGAAACCCCATCATTAAACCAGCTGTCACATGTCAAACTGACTCTTATATTTCCAGCCAGAACGCTGAGTCATGCAAACTTCCTCATGAAGAAAGAACATGATAGAGGAGGTCTCACAGCAGCCGGAGCCGTGTTTGAAACCGCCAGAGGAAGTTTGTTATCTCAGAGTCAAGTCGACATTCAATTCTTCATGTAAAGGTTTGCTTCTTTTCTTTTGGCGGCCACATTGACGAAAAAACAATAAATTTAAATGATGCATTCCTCATCTTACGTCTAATCTTCGACCTACAGTGTTACAGAAGAAATAGGAACCTCATTATTTGACAGGATACTTGATACGTTTTGTAGATGACATCATTGAGGGCCGTGGAATATAGCTTGCAATCTGAATCTTCACCGTTTAATGCCACCAGCCGTCAACTTCATTAAATACAGCCAACATCAAACTCCTGTCACACCTAAAGCCTTGTTCATGAAGGTTGAGCAGAAATACGAACCGTCCTGCGGAGACAGCGGTTCTGTAGGGGTGCTGCTGGTGCTCTCTCTCTCCTGCTCTGATGGCACCCTCTTTATGCGAGGAGCAGGAAGTGGTCCTTTGGCAGAAGAGCCTCCGGCAGAAGCCTCAGCGGAGTCATCTGATACATAGAGTTCAACAGAATAATGAAATGGTTTTGAGTTGTACACAAAATGAGGCTGAAACCCCCTCACGTCACTTTTGTATCTCTTTTTCTCACGATCACTTCTTACCCATGACGTAGGTACTGCTCGGCCTGGGGCTGTTTTGACTGGCGAGACTGAGGGGCCCAGAGGTGCGGGGCACCAGTGCTGCTTTTGAAGCCTGGGGTGGGGGAGGTTTGGGGCTGACGCTGGGTGGTTTTGATCTGGGAGCCGGCTCTGGTCTGGAGTCGTCAGCATCTGCTGAGACAACGGGAGAATTGTAGTATAGTATAGTATGATGGGTATTACCATCACTAATTATCATTATCACTCCAGAGGTTATTAGAATGTTTCTTTTTCGAACATAAATGACGTTTGACCATCATGTTTTTGGGTAATATATCAGTGTAAGGACAGCCACAGTCATCAGTATCGTTTGCAAAGATGCAAAGTGGGATTGAAACCGAATTACTAATATTATACTATACTAATACTAATATTACTAATATGTTATGTCTGTATTAAAACCTTCAAACAGTTCAGACTTTGAGTCATAATAAGGAGGCTGCATCTGCATCTACTTATTTTGGAAGAGCAACTATTGACTCACTAATTACAACCCTCTGCTATAATTACTGAGGAAGTGCCACGTCAAAATCTCACACAAGTCGGTGTTTAAAGGTATGAAACTGTACCATATCTAAGTAATTCCAATCCATTTAAAGTTACTCACCTTTGTCACCGTCCACCTTTTCCATCAAAGATGCTGACTCAGACTGAAAACAAAGAACATTTAAATCATAAGTTAGGTAATAATGTTGTTATAGGCAAATGACTATCTTACCTTTTAGGCCCTCTACTCTCTAAGAAGGAATTTCAAATGCAGTTTCCATGTTTATACGGCTATTATCTCTCTGTGTGTTATCGTGATTGTCTGATACATTTTCGAGGTCCAAAGTTAAAGTACCTCCATCTCTTGTACTTGCCTAAAACCCAGATAGAATGTCTCCATTATAGACAAAATGATGTGTCCATCAATAAGACGTGACCTTTGTGAGTATCTTCATTTGACATGGTGGTCTAGAGTCAGTAGAATCGGTGATGAAAGATAAGCTCTCATTCTACAGGAGAGGTAAAATACACAGAAACCAGGAGGCGTCCCTCAGATTTAGCCTGGTGTTCAACATGTTTCGTGTCTTCTCTCCTCACTTGAGAAAATCCTTCCCACTCTGAACCAAAGTATATAAAATGTTGAATAGATAAAGAGGACTCTATCTGAGAAAGGGAATACAATGAATGACCAAATTACATGTAGGGCTGGACAATTAATCATAATAAAATAAAATTCTTTATTCAAACATTATTTTTCCTCAACCAATGAGAATGCAGTCTGAGGACTCTGTAATGCAGAGCAGAAGAAACTGAAAGTAAATATAAAAGCAAGAGAAAGAACGGTGGAATTATCGATTATGATACTGATTTTATCCAGAAGGGCCCAGCTCTAGATAGAGGTATGGACTTGGAAGAGGCTACACAAGTTCTGTTTAAAAACTGAAAATGTGATGGTTGACTTCTTGCTTCGATCACTTAATTTATGCCACATTTACCCAATTAAAGAAAAATTGGGGAAATTTCTCACTTACGAAGAAAGTTGTGAAATCTGCCGAAAGCATAGAATTCTTTTAGACAGTCATGAATTTGTGGCGAGTGAGAACCATGAATCTCTATAAGTACCAAAAAGCTCATAATACATTTAACTATTATTGAAGTAAAAGCTAAGATCTAATCCAAAGAAAACAGAGCCACAGTTCAACAGCCAGGTGCTGACCTTCTTTACAGCCATTTTTTCCTGTCTGGCCTTCATCTCAGCCATCAGGTCCAGGCCCATCACAGGAACACCAATATGGCGGGGGATGTGGGGATTCTCCTTCTCCACATTCTCCTCCTCCTCATCCTTCTCTTCGGGGGGTTCAGCAGAATTCAGAGTGGGCTCCATCTCAGAGTCCGTGTGGTCCAATGACGGAACCCTATTGAGCTCCTGATCGGGCCCTGCCACAGGGCCAGGGCTTTTCAGAGGAGGGGAGGGGGATGTCTGAGTTGTTTCCTCAGTCACTGGGCTAACAGAGGAGGGGGTTGGAGCAGTGGGGGAGGAGGCATTTTGGGGGGGAATGATGGTGGCAGGATGGTGTGGAGTGATGGAGGCAGGTCCATGACTCTTCTCGGAGCGGGATGTCCGGGATTTGATGAGGTTGAAGAAACCGCTCTTCCTGGATTCACGTTTCTTATCTCCTGCGTCTGGCGCGTTGGAGGAGGGACTTCTTACAGATGGAAGTCTACAAAAAGATTTAAAAATAACAATAGAATAGCAAAAATGTTCTTTAATTAAAGCAACAGCATTGTTTTTACAAAGAGAAGAACGCATCTTGTTACTTTTATATGCTGATGACAAACAGTTGTACTTGTACCAAGTAGGTCTTTTACAAAAAACATGACTCTCACCTGAAACCGAGTTTCATAACTTTCTTGGTGAAGAAGTCCTCAAAACCCTCATCCAGCTTTCCCATGATGCTGTTTTGCTCTGCCTCTTGTGGCGCTGAGCTACGGATGGGCTCCCGCTGGAAGACCAAACAGGACAAGAATAAATCAGACAGAGCGAAATGGGACCCGGATAAATTTCTCATAGTGATGAGGAATGATCAGTCATCTTTTACCTGTCAATACCCACCTCTGTAAAGATCTGCAGAAATGATGAGGATATTTTTCTACGTTTATTGATATATATAAGGTGTTTGTAATAGAATCTAGCACTAAAGGGCCCAAAATGAAAGCAATCCAACCTGATGGAGTGCTCACACTGAATGTGAAGCGTAGCTTGATAAGGTACAAAGCCAGGTATCTGTGTTTATCTACATGTTTGATGCAGCTGACAAAGTTTATGACGTCACGCGCGCATTATTTAAATCTTTGCAGAATGGGAAAAATTTTAACGGAAAAGAAATTTGCACGATACGAAGACCATGAAAGCTAGTGATTCTTCAGAAGTCAGTCTGAAATATATTTTTTACAATGAATCCAATGCAACAATTGTGTTAATTCGATTGTGGTTGAATACAAAAGGATACCATCAAAACTAATTTTTTTTTCTGCTACTTCAATTTACTACTATAACTTTTCATAGAAATGGGCGAGTATTTGCAAGTTAGTATCATATGAGCGACGGAAGAAAACTCAAATGAGCCCAAGATGACACTGGCATGAATAAAGCAAGGAGATAATTGCATATTCATCAATGGGAACACACCAAATGCTGCCTAACTTTGTATCTGGGTCTGGGACATCACAGTATATGAATAGTGTGTGCATTGGTTTGGTATCATATATGGATGTGAGAGGAAAAGTACATGCATATGCATGGTAATCCTCAAATATGTCCCTCATTGTACCTCATAAATTCATGTGGTGTTATTACATAGAAAGTCAATGCAAAGCTGCAAGTAGCCAGAAGTCAAAGTGAACTCACACTGGATGAGGCGAAAGTCATCAGTACTGACTGTGAATCTGTGTCGTGTTTAGTCCAAACAAACTATAATGACTGATAAGAACATTTTAAATCTTTCACACAAATCAAATCAAATCAAAACAACATATAAGTTTGAATGAACTCTTTCTTGACAATTCTTAGTATTATTGTCACTGATCATTTGGGGATGGGACCCTGACAGAGACTTACACGTAGTCTGCTGGGCTTTGTCCTCTTTTTGGGTTTTGGGCGAAATTTGGTGCAATGCTGCAGCGGCGCGTGTTCAACAGGCGGAAGTTCAGCCAGACAGACAGACTTTGAATCCAGGGGAGTCGGGGGAGGGGGGAGGTCTCCGTAGCAGGTGGACATTCTGTCCAGTGGCTGTGGAGGAGGCGGAGGAGGGGGGTCCTCAACATGGATGGGAACTTCCTGCAGAGCCTTGTCCAGGTCAAACTCCATCTCTGTTGGGCAAAGAGGGAAAATTAGCAGTTGATGTTTATCCCAGCCTGTTGATGGAATCATGAAACACGGACGATAGAAGCTTCTCACTCGTCAATAATAATAATAATAATAATACATTTAATTTATAATGCACTTTACATTTGGATCAAATCTCAAAGTGCTAGAGCACTAACCCTCGTCAAGAGCTCAGAAGAAAGAAATTAAGATTCGTAAAAGCATTTGTCAAATCTAATCTGTAGTTATCTTGTCAGAGCCTCATGGTAAGCCGGGTTTATCTAATATGAGGCTTTCGGAGAGGGAAGGAAACATGCTGCCAAACACTGAGAGACTCGTTTAGTAGGGTCTGTGAGTCATGAGAAATAATTACCCCTGATGACTACCCATCTTATGCAGAAGATGCAATCTGAAAGAGATTGGAAACTGCAAGGTGGTGACAGGGGAGAAGGTAGCCAGAGAACGTAGAATGGTAGTATGTAGGAATGCTCTGCTGGTTAAATGGAGGAAAAGAGCAAAGCTAGAGCAAAGAGGAGTTTGCACAGGGAAAGTATTTCAATACATTGTACTTGTACTTGCAAGTACAATGCATTGTTGGTCTGCCAAGAATCCCACAGAGGAGTTACTGTAACACAAACTCCTGAATAAGTTAATACTGGTTCTGACAGAAAGGTATCAGAACACACAAAGACAACACATAGCTGCTTTTGCAGCAAAAATAGGACCTACACGATGTTCGGCAGGTGGTTTAATGTTATGGCTGATCTGTATACCGGCAATTAAGCTTGAGAAAGGAACTTGGAGATAAATGGACATGTGGTAGTATCCAAAAGACTGGGTTGGAACCCACACACGGGTCTGGCTGCTCTAGCACCTATATTTGACCGTGTGGATAAATAAAGTTTTTCTATTCTATACTATTTGGGATGCCAAGTAAAATTGTTTCTCTTTTCTTCAGATTTAAATTGGCAGTGACCCTTTGAGTGACACGAGAGCTCGTTGGTTTTATATTACGCCTCAGGATTTGTGGCCCTCTGTTTCTGAAGTGAGTGTATATTCTTATTTGTTTAACTGGGAAGAGGAAGAAGACTGAAATCGTTTCCTAAATTCACTAATTCCTAATATGCATCATTTGTCATTGTAATCATAATGTCTGCCGTTTCACTGAAAATAAATAAATTTGATCTAATCAATATAGTATGTTGCACCTTTTATATATTTTTCATAACATGCATGATATTAGGATGAGATTTAAGAAACATTTGTACTTGAAAGAAAAGTGTTTCCCTGTTTACAACAATAAGCTGAAGAAGGAACATCAGTAGAGACGCTCAGGAAACCTGCTTCATGCACAAATTAGCCTTTCTCATGATCTTAAGGGCTATTGTGAATTGTGACATGATGGTTTATCACTTTTAAAAAGTGAACCCCCTGAAAAAAAGCCTGGGAACCACTGCCCTCGACCAGATCAAAAGACTGGTGAGAATCCACGTTCCTTCATCAACTGTGAATTCCTGACAATAATAACCACAAATAAAAAGATATTTCATTATTCATGAAGATTATCTCATTAGACACACACGTGGGACCAGATGCCTCTTCAAAAATTCACATAAAACAAATACAGAAATGTATAAATGTGATCAAAAGAGGATGAAGTGCCGCACAGACACAGTAGTTGTCCATCAGTGACGTCTCATATAAAGCCCATTTTCTGTGTGACTCACCAAAAGCCACCGAGACGGGCCGCAGCATCCTGACCAGAATACTCTTCCTCTTTGATTTAGGAGTCATCTAAATAGGAAAAACAGTTTTTGATCTATCATTGGCAGGAGGAGATGTGCTATTTTAAAATGATGGATATGGTGTAAAATGATTTGTTGTTTTCCAACCATGCAAGTGTCCATATTCCCCAGTCCATGCTTCTGGTCCAGGTCTTGGCTTTGTTTCCTTGTTCGGTTGTGGTACTCTGGCTGTAGGACCACCTCATCCAGAACCTCCGTCTCCAACTGGGACTCCTGACACAGCAGAGGCTGAGCCTTCCTGATCAGATGGTCGCCCTGGAGGACAGATGAGGAGCGAGAGAGTTATGAGTGGAATGCAACACGGATAAAAAGACAGACAGACAGTCAGGACACTGACCAGAGTATGCTGCGATCTGGACAGAGAGTCCAGGATCTCATCCACGATGCGATCAGACAGAAACGATGCCATGCTCAGCTTCACTTCACTGAGTACGACAAAAGAAGCAAAACACAACAGAAAATCAGAAAATCACTTTTTGAAATCTAAACCTAAACCAGAGTTTATGCTGAAATGCCATCCAAATAAAGGACTAAATGCAAAAGTTTGTGAAGTCACACATATTTAATTTAGATGTATATTCACTAGAGATGGGGAAAAATCAATACAGCATAATATAAGGCGATTTTTTTGCAATACGAAATTTTGGTTTTCCCATCATATAAATTTATATAAAACTTTTAGTATATGAAAACTAAAAGTACTTCTCAAGTCTACTAGGTGGTGCTATAGAGTTTTTCCAGGTTATTGCGGCAAAGGTTACGGTCAATCTGTGTTTAAAACAAACCTGAGGATCTATGTTTGGATTTAATGGCAAGTAAGGGATGAAAGAGATGGGTGGAACATGGATGGCGTGTTTTATGAAATGCTCTAGGAATACTACGAATGGGAAGTTTCGGACGCCACACAACCTAACCTCCCAATCCAGAGCGAGCTAAGAGTTCATCACCTACTTCCCTGTTCAAAGATCTAGGACCATATAACATGGTGGAAATTGATGGATATTGTTGGTTGATGGAGACCCTGGAGCCACGGATGTGACTCCAGTACAAAGGTTGTAGGTGGTGGCAGTTACAATAACATACATTATAGGTAAAAGTAACAGAACAGGTCATGAAAACAGAAACAACAAGAAAATGTTTAGATTAGTGATAAAATGTATAGTGAAAGGAGACAAAATAAGAATGGGACTGAATGGGAGTGAAGAGTCTGGTTTAACTTGTGAGCCTCTATATATCTGAAAGCAGTGCAGCAGTTCTGGTTGGGAATTGATGATAGCTGAATCTTTAGGTCCTGCTGAATTGTTCCTCTAAGACTTCCGATGTTCAACTAACTTGACCAAATTCAAAAGTCCGTCCAAGATTACACTTGGGTTAAAAACACCATGAAAAATTGAAACCTCTCATCATGACCACTTTTCTTGCCCATACTTCCAGCCCACAGAAAGTAACAGAAAACCTGTTTCTTAGGGAGTTGCATGAACCAGATCTGGAGAGAACATAAATTTACCACTTTGAAAAACACATCACCCGTTGGGATTCGGATAAATACTGGAACCGTTTTTCTGGAAGTACTTGTTGGGTCCCAACAACCACAAGACATCACAACTCAATAACCTAACTAGCTTAGCTAAAGCTTGTTCGTTTGGCTTTAATTAGAATCAGCTTTATTTGGCCAAGTTTGTGTTTGCATACAAAGAATTTGACTCGATTTCTACATGCTCGCAGGTGTTTACATAAGAACAGCATGCATTAAAATCTATATACACATCAAGTATTGGAAAAATATAAGTGCAGCTGCTGCAAAATGAATGAAAATTCAATCATTTAGAGAATAATGTGGTTCCATATTTCCATAGTGCAGAATGTAATGACCAGAATGACCATCAGAAGCGATAGTACTTATTTTATATACATAATACGTGTGCAGTGACACTGTGGACAGCAGCAGATCAGACCTGATCTTGTTGATGATGTCGACTCCCGACTGCTCCAACAGTGTGGTGGTGATGAAGCTGCGGGGGACGGTCATCCTCCCCGCACCGGCCTTTAGGAGTTCCTGCCGAAGACAGCTCCTCTTCATCACATGGGGACACAGACCGTCGGCAGCATCGACCATGGACACCAGCATTGTCTGGAGGTGTTAAGACAAGCTAAACTTCACAGTGCTTCTTCAGTTTGACTTGATTGCATGTATGAGATTAGAGCCATAATCCCACTAATTGTGGATTATCATGTGTTGAAGTAAATCAGCAGCTCTGCACCTGCAGCTGTTCATCCATCACTCTCGCCACCTCTCCAGCCATCGACTCCAGTTTGTCCTGAATGGCTCCAACACACGCTCCCTTAGACCCTCCACTCCTCAGGTGGTACAGGTTGGGGAGCAGCTGGAAGGAAGAGTGAGGTCACAGGAAGCATGCTTATGTAACTAACTGACCCCACCCACTGACATGTTCAATAGTCACATGATACAAGCTGGGTTTACATGGACACTTTTCCTCATTCTGATTGAAATCATTGTGGATCATATGTTTACATGAGGGTGCTCCACTAGGATCTAGTCTTTAAATGCAACTATGCATTCAAGTTGAACAGCCGTGAACAGCTGTGTGCCAAAGCCACCAATATATGAGGTTGTTTATCAGAAGATGGGCATCTATTGTGTGATCAAAGCAGCTTTTTTGTTACTTCGATGCTTTATATCAGCAATGGTTTAATAATAAAGCAGGCTTACTTAATAGAGGGAAGAGGGAGGGATAAGGAGAGTGTAAGAAAGACTTATTGGTGCCTGAGTGTGATATTACTTTGACTAACGTTACATCATCAGGACGTTACCAAACGAGGCCATTTAGTGCCTTAAACTCAACAGAAATGTTACGTCAACATCATCCGAAGAAACGTTAAAACCAGAAACTCTTCATCATATGTTTCACCCTGAATCTCAGATCTAAGCTTCATCCACTCTTAAATGACTTAGTTTATAGTGGTAGAAAAAGTGAAGTTGGTGGTGCTGATCCACTTCTGCCGTTGTGGAATTCTGCCTTGTTATTTTCTTCTTCTTCTTTGTTTCCTTGTTCCCTTTAAGGGTTTCGACTTCTGGACATCTGTTTCCAACTTGACCTGTCCTTCGCATCTGCCTTGGACACACCAACCAACTGCATGTACTCTCTCCCCACATCAGAAAACCAGCTTCATCTCCAGCATATACACCTTTTCTCCTTTTCACGTGTCCAAACTTCTCAGTATCGTCTCTTACATAGTCTCTAATACGTCTAACCTGGTCTGTCCCTCTGGTGTGCTCGTTTCTAATCCTGTCGATATCCGCCCTTCCCAAAGAAAATCTCAACATCTTCATCCCTGCCACCTCCAGCTCTACCTCCTGTGGTTTGGTCAGTGCCACCATCTCTACAACATACAGCATCTTACTTACTAATCTTGGAAACTTTTCCCTTCACTCTTGTTAAAAACTCCAATGCCCTAGACAACTCCATACCTCCACAAAAATGTCAAACCCCAACCATTCACGGAAGTATGCCGTACACCCTGAGTCTTGGATCTGCTCGAGGTTTCTGCCCGTTAAAAGGCAGTTTTTTCTCGCCACTGTCGCCAAGTGCTGGTTCACGGAGGAGTTTGTTGGGTCCTGTAGATAATTATATAAAGAGTCTGGTCACCTTGAGACAACTGTTGTTGTGAATTGGCGCTATATAAATAAAGATTGATTGATTGATTGATTGATAAGGACCAACCACCTCCCCACTCTTCTTCCTCTTCAAAGCTGCTCTCACTTCAACTTCACTATTCCTTAGAACTTCCTGATTCACAATTTGCACATGCTCTACTCTACTTTCTTAATTCATAATTTATTCAAAGTACTCCTTCCACCATGCCCTCACATTCTGGTAATTTGTTAGTTCCCATCGATTTCCATCCTTGATCGATCCTAACCTGCTGCATATCCTCCTCTTCTAAATCCCTCCACAAACGTTACGAGCCCTTTTCTCCTCCTTAGTGTCCAGCTTTCATACAACTCTTCGTAGGCGTGTCGTTTAGCCTTTGCTATCTCACTCTACTGCTTACGCCACGTCTCCTTCTGCCTCTTTTCCTAATCTCACGTGCTCTCCCACTTCTTCTCGGCAAATATTTTCTTGTATATACTCTCTTGAGCCTCCTCGTCCCACCACGTCTCCTTATCCTATTTCTTCTGTCCAGATGACACACCAAATACTTTCCTACCCATCTCCTTTATCACTTTTTTTTGTAGTGACCCAGTCAGTCCGGGAGTTCTTCAGTATAACCCAGAGCAGGTCTCAACCCCACATCAGCAGGTCTCAACCCCACATCAGCCTTCCTTCTTCATATTCCACCATTCTTTACCTGGTAAAGAGCAAACCTACATCCTACCATTCTATGCTGTCTGACTACGTTCTCCCCTGTCACCACTTCCCGTTGGATTGCAAAATTCCTGTGCATAACACCATACTTGCTCATCACATCACCTATTCCTTTGCGCCATTCAGTATGATGGACAATGAAGCCACACCACACCAACTTCCAGTCACTCACTCCTGAGAATTCTCTCCGTCACTTCATCCAAGTCTCTGCAGAAATTCCCTTTCAAGTCACAACCAACTAGTTTGACGTTGGTGCTGATAATGTTCCCCATCACACCTCCAATTTCGATCCTCTTCTTCAACTCCAGAACACTCCTCACATTATCCTTCTTAAGGATCACTCCTACACCATTTCTCCTCCCATCCATACTATGATAAAGGTCGTACCCTCCTACGATGCTTCTAGCCTTTCCACGTGATCTCTTGGGTGCACAATATATCTAACTGCCTTCTCTCCATCACATCAGCTAGTTCTCTACCCTTACCTATTATCATGCCAACATTTTAAGTCCCTACTCTCACCCGAAGAATCCTGCCTTTCCTCATCTCTTGCTCTCTCCTGGCACATTATCCCCCCTTTAATGTTTTTTTCTTCAACCAACGGTAGAGTAGTTTCTGATGGCACCCTGCTGGTTAACAATGCCAATGATGCGTGTTGTTAACCTGGGCCCAGACAGGTTTGTGAGACGGCATATTGAGTTGGCATAGGTTTCATGTCGGATGCCCTTCCTGACAAAACCCTCTCCAATTATTCAGGCCTTGGGAACGGGGCGAAAGGTGCACAGGCTTGTGACCCCTTTTTGACCTGGTTGGACTTAGCCTTGTAACCGGTATCTTTTTTCCTGCAATTTTTAATTTGTTTACCTATTTGGTCCATCGTGCTGTGAGCCAGTTCATTAAATGCTGGCTTTGCACATCAGTTCCAATGACCGACACGTGCAGACCAGGAATTATTATGTTCCAGAGTTTACATACTGCAACGGTTCTTTCTATCGGTTAGGCTTATTCAACCCCCATGCAAAGAATTCAATCGGATTGGCCGTTCATATTCCAACTGGAATGTTTATATCTAGTATTTTAGTTTAAGTTTTTTTTAACCAATTCTAGTCGGAATAAAGGGGTTCACCTAATATTATCCACTTAATGTTGTATTGGCGCCCCCTGTCAGTGATGCCTGTGTTCTTACTGTCTTAGAGTTCTTGGCATCTTTCATGAGGTTCTCTGCCACCTTCATGTCCTCTTGGACCGAGTTGGACTCTGTGAACTTCAGGGAGTTCACGTGGTCCTGCACCTTCACACACATCATGTCCATCATCTGTAGCACAGAGGTCAGAGGTCATATATTGAACATATTAATCTGCTCTATGTGTGTGTGAGGCTGCGCCTGCCTGTTGTGTGGTGGTGGTCACTATTCCCTGCTGCAGCCTGTATGCCTGCTCCTGGAGGTATTTACGTGTCTCGTGGTTCCTCAGCAAGTATTGCTCCATCTGCATCCAAATACACAACAAATTAATTGTAGACACTTGATGTCAAATGATATTATGACAATACAGTAAAGAGTAAAACAAGGAAACAACCTTTAGTAGGGCCTCCTCTGTCTTCTCTGGGCTGGTCTTAAGTGCCTGAGCAGCATCAATAATAGGAATAGGCATGAAACGAATGGTGTAGTTCCTGATGGGGAAAATAAATGTATTTTACTTCCAGTAAAATGACAGGACAGGGCTCGCAGACTACAGCATCACATTCTTTAACTCGACGTGTTGACCGATTGCTTCATACGTACTTCTCCAAAGCAGCAGCAACATCTTGTAGACCTTGAGGACTGATGCTGTTTCTGTCCCAGACTATCGTCCTGCAGACAAACACAGAAAATAAACAAGCAGCGGTCAAATTCAAACAAACCATTTGAATACAACAAAGTTATCTCCTCTTGCTTTGCCTTCTCGTTGCTGTGAGAAACTTCAAAAAAGACTAGATAATAATCACTAAATTGATTGACTTATATCTCTGCCGGTCGAAATTATTGACCGGCAGAGATATAAATTGTTGAGACAAATTCACAGGAAATTAATTCAGTCCGGACGCTTTCTTGAACATAGTAACATATATATATATATATATATATATATAAATATTCGTAAGTGCATGGTCCAAGTGCATCAAGGGTGTGTCCTGCCCCTTTTTGGCTTGGTAAACAGAGGACCATCTGGGTCTAAAGCAAGGTGAAGAAGGCTTGTTATTAATTCTTGTTTATTCCTTGATCTGTTTTTGTGTCTTACAAATTTAAACATCACCATTTTATTTGAATGCAAATCAGTAAATGTACCAATACTTAATGGAGGAAAAGGAGGGCAATTGGGCTTTCCCTTGAGTGGAATGCATGAATTGCAGTCTGGATAACAGGCTGATATGTGTACCTGTGATGTTGGGGATTATTGGAGATGTAGTTTGTTGTTTAATGCCTAGCGCATGAGAGCATGCTGGAGAACCTCTGTTCTGTTAGAAGTGTATTTTTGTCGTCACTTGGAACCTTACAATAGTGAGGCTGTCTATTTCTCCTGGATGCTGAAAATAAAGTGCCCGTTCTCTGCTTCAGGGTCGGTCCGGACGCTAGCTCGCTTAGCTCAGTTCTGCCTAGATTGCTCAGCTTAGCTAAGCGTTTGCTGAGCTGAACTTCTTCTTCAGGTCACTTAACTTCTATCACTTTATTTCTCCCTTGTTTCATGAAGGCTACTCATATCTCTCATAACTATATGGAGCGCAGTAGAGCTCACGGGAGTCACAGCCCTTTAGTGCTCACATACATCTATCTGGGTTACACACAGTGCTGTGAGATTTTTAATTTCTCATGTCCATAACTAAGTGATATATGATGTAAACTGAATGGTAAGAGCGTGGAGGGAATCATGATCTCAATTGAAAGCAAAAAACCCAAACCCGATTTTTATTTTAAATTCTCATTTTTAATTGCCACGCCCTTCTGTAAATTTGATTGGATAAGACAGAGGAGGGTCAAAAATACATCTTTAAAGACGGAAATATTAATTACATTACTTTCAGTCATCCCGGTCAGCCAAAACAAAGACTTTGTGTTCATATTAAGAGAGTTATGGTGAGCATTTTTGCACGCGGTACTTAATTCATCGCAAGTAACATAACTACAGCTTTTAGTTCTGCTGCTTTAACGGCCTGCAATATTTGAAGCATTGACACTAATGGAAACATGCAAAGCATGCTCACAATATGAATCCACCCATGTAGAGGCATCATCTGAATTATCCCTTTATATACTTTGAAATACTTTTATAAATATACCCTTTATGTACCTAAATGTATATTTCTAGTCATACTTAATTTATTATCTTATCTTTCTTATTTTACCTTTTCATGATAATGACTTAATTTCTTCTAAACTGGTAACATTCTAAACAATGAGCCATTAACTTTTTACTTTTTCTTCTTTTCAACCTTCATCCTAAACGTCAGTAATTGATTCTTCATCAGAGACAGCTGGGCCTGACGAAGCTTTAACAGCCGTCACGTTTACCCTTAAGGATAAACCTGTGAATGTTCTTATGCTGACCTGAGTTTGCTGTTGATCTGCAGGGCTTTGGCCAGCATCTTGGCTCCCATGTCTCCCATTGCATTTCCACTGATGTCAAGTTTGGTCAGAGAGGTATTGCTGCCCAGCGCGTTGAGGACGATGGAGAGGTCCGCCTTCAGCTTGGAATCGGCCAGGGACAGCGAGATGAGCGGCTGCAGAGGCAAGGATTTTACAGGCGGTTGTTTATCGGATAATTTCAAGTAGAGTGTTGGATGAATAGAATAAGTGTACACAGGATCAATTACAGAGGCAACCGATGGAGAAGAAAGAAACTTGTAGAGAGTGACTTTTTCATAATGCGATGGTTTCACTCACCGATTCCTCTTCTTGGATCATGTGAACCAGGCTGTCTAAGACCGGTGCCACATTCCTGGAGGCAACAGAAGACAAATAATATGAGATTAAAAATTAAACTGTGGGTAAATCAAATCAAACCATTTGACATATTTCAAAGTGGAAGCCGTCGGTTTGTTCGCCTACTTGGACTTGATGTTGTTGAAGTTTTTGCCCAGACAAAGATGTCTGATGGAGCGGTTCTTGGCCAGCCAGACGAGCAAAGTAGTCAGATCCATGTCCAGACCTGAGCATAGCCACACAGAAACATAAACAGGCCGTGATTCAACATTGAAACAGTAAGTACAGAAATGTTCACAGTCTAAAAATAACCTCACCGTTGTCGGAAATGTCCAGACTGGTGATATTGGGAATCTCTGCAACACACCCCTCCAGGATCTGGGAGCCTCCCGACCGCAGCTAAGAGGGCAGATCTCAACATAAATATCTCTCATTTTCTACATCTGCATGAATACAACAAGCCTAAGAGTGTGTTTTATCAACAAGGATGTTGAGGTTTCACCTCACAGCAGCTGAGGTCCAGATTCACATCACTGAGGCTTGGGTTACAGCCCAGTCCCAGCAACAACGCTCTGTAGAGAGAAACACAAATTTAACAACAACAACAACTCATATGAGGCTGTTACATAAAGGAAAAGGTTTATCCCTTTTCCTCACATGGTCTAAAATAGAATAGAAGAACCATTATTTAATGAATGTCTTGTCAGCCGACCACATCTGTGAGTTAATGGTTTATCTGTTCTGGCAGATTTTTCATTTAATAATTTATTCGCTTATTCTTCAGGCACAAATGCGGGAAATACTGTAACATGTAACAATTATAATAAACATATGTGTTGCATACAAGACTTCTAACCAATGGTTAATTTGCAATCTCAGTCCCTGGTTAGATTTTTCTACCAAGAATCATCATAAATTAAAACTATTGAAAACATTAATACAATTGAAACACTAAAATAAGACATAGCAAAACATGATATTCTTGCTATATCACATATGAAACTCACTTCATATATGTACATATACACACACACACACACACATATATATATATATATACATATATATACATATATATACATATATATATATATATATATATATATACATATATATACATATATATACATATATATACATATATATACATATATATATATATATATATATATATATACATATACATATATATATATATATATATATACACATATACATATATATATATACATATACATATATATATATATACATATACATATATATATATATATATTATGTGTATATATATGTATATATATATACACATACATACATACATACATACATACATACATACATACATATATATATACACACACGTTTGAATTTTATGCAGTGTGTATGCAAAGTTCAAGGTCTGCGCTGCTTGCAATCTTAA